>BRDA01002511.1:49178-67886 GCA_036984385.1 Crenuchus spilurus
TTTTTCCCTTAAAATGATACATTCTCTCAGTTTAAACTTTTGATCTGTGATTTGTGTTCTATTCTGAATAAAATATTAGATGTTGGCACCTCCTTGCACATCATTGCATTCAGTTTTTATTCACAATTTGTTTAGTGTCCCAACTTTTTTGGAATTCAGTTTGTATTTGGGGCAGCTGTGGAATGGTAGTTAGGTATCTGGTCTTGTGACTGGAAGGTCACCAGGTAGATCATGACTGAAGTGCTCTTGAGCAAGGCACCTAAACCCTCAACTGCTCCCTTGGCACCATAGACAGGGCTGCCCACCGCTTTGGGCACATGTTCTCGTAGCCTAATTTGTTCACTAGTGTGTGTTTCACTGCACAGACGTGTTAAATGCGGAAGTCAAATTCCATTGTGTGCAAGCACATTGGCCAGAAAATAACTTACATCTTACATCTTACATGTCCTGTCTGCTGTGTTGTCCAGGCTTGGCCGTCATGGTAAGGTGTTCCTGACAGTGCCCAGTCAAGAGACAATAGCCGAACAGAAGTTTATTCAAAAAGGTGAAGCTGATGGGACAGATTCTCTGTTCCACCTGGACCCCAAAGACAATGTCTTCATCATTGGAGGAGTACCACCGGACGTCAAGGTAAGTTACTGCAATTCTACAGACCTTCTTTGAATCAGACTTTTAAATGACATGAATTATCAGTACTGAATAACATTAGCTTTATCACTATCATTACCATTATTATAGTGTGTGGTCAGCTCAATGAGTGTGGTCAGTATGATGGGTATAGTTCTCTAATAGGTGTGGTCAGTATCATGGGTATAGTAGTATAATGGGTGAGGTCAGTATGATGGGTTTAGTAATATAATGAGTGTGGTCAGTATGATGGGTATAGTAGTATAATGGCTGTGATCAGTATGATGAGTATATTAGTATAATGGGTGTGGTCACTGTGATGGGTATAGTAGTATAATGAGTGTGGTCACTGTGATGGGTATAGTAGTATAATGAGTGTGGTCACTGTGATGGGTATAGTAGTATAATGGGTGTGGTCAGTGATGGGTATAGTATTATAATTGGTGTGGTCAATATGATGGGTATAGTGGTACAATGGGTGTGGTCAGTCTGATGGGTATAGTGGTACAATGGGTGTGGTCAGTATGATGGGTATAGTAGTATAATGGCTGTGATCAGTATGATGAGTATATTAGTATAATGGGTGTGGTCACTGTGATGGGTATAGTAGTATAATGAGTGTGGTCACTGTGATGGGTATAGTAGTATAATTGGTGTGGTCAATATGATGGGTATAGTGGTACAATGGGTGTGGTCAGTCTGATGGGTATAGTGGTACAATGGGTGTGGTCAGTATGATGGGTATAGTAGTATAATGGGTATGGTCACTAATGGGAAGAGTAGTATAATGGGTGTGGTTACTGATGGGCATGGGCAGTTCTAGGAACAGAGCTTTAGGGTGCTGAACACGCAGTGAGATTTAAAGCACCGCAGACTCCACATTGATCACTCCCCCAACGCGGAATTATTTCCATACATATCATTAACTGTCAACTTTCTCACCTGCTTGTTGCTGTCCGTCCTCCTCTCCCCCCTCTATTCTCTTCTCTCTATTTTTGTGCTGCCAACTAATTGACAAGTATAACAAAGAAATAACAAGTATTTCAATTTAACAGTTGACAAATTAACATATTATCAATTTATAGCATATAAAAGAATATTGAGTTGCTGTGGGCTTGTCAGATTCATGTCACCCACTAATTCTTATAATCTTTACAATATGAAGATCATTTACAGATTCAGCGGATATGATAAATAAACGGGTGGTAAGTGTGTTACTTTCATTTTAAACATCTTATCAGCAGACATGATGGTAATAAAACTGCTGGACACAAACATATTTTAGATCATTTTAATCCCACAGTAGCAGCTGCATTCTGTATTATCTGCTTTAATATAAATAACTATAAACAGAAGCCACTGCCTAAACAGATCATTTCACTACAATATATAGACACTTTTCCTTTTGGCCATATGAGCTATTCTACAGATAAGTCACTTACTATTTAGAAAAATGAGTTCAGCACTTAGGAACTGAACTCACCTGCAAACACTGCTACTCAAGTGTGCGGCTTCAGGAAGGGGAGGGGTTTGGGGTCGGTTAGGAGAGAGAGTGGATTATTTGTGAAATGATGTGAGAGGGACAATTGCTGTATTATCCTTGTTAAAATTTACATTAACAAGAATATGTCTTTTTTAGTTTTAGCTTGGTCTCAATTTAGAGGTGCAGAAGCACCCCTAATAACTCACTGGAAATGTCCATCCTGATGGGTATAGTAGTATAATGGTGTGATCACTGATTGGTATAGTAAAGAGTCTACATACTTCAGATTACATACATCTGCTGATTTATCTGTGTTCTCTCTCTCTCTCTCCCTCTCTCTCTCTCTATGTCTCTCTCTCTCTCTCTATGTCTCTCTGTCTCTCTCTCTCTTTCTCTCTCTCTCTCTCTCTCTCTCTCTCTATATATATATATATGTGTTTATGTGTGTGGGTGTGGGTGTGTTTAGCTCCCTCCTGCGTTGAGTTTGGCTCCGTTTGTTGGTTGTATTGAATTGGCCACTCTCAATAATGATGTCATCAGCCTCTACAACTTCAGAATGCTGCATAAGATGGACGTGGTGTCATCTTTACCCTGTCCCAGGTACACATTACACCTGCATCAACTTCTCTCACCTATACTGTGTACTGCCAGAAACACAGCACTATACTGGAGCCTGTTGTGTGGCCTTCTGCATTTAGGGGGCAGGGTCCTCTTTCCTGATTTGCTAGTGTCAGTGACTGGCTTATTTAAAATCGTCAGTCAGTATGTTTGGTGTTTGGGGTGGGAACAAAAAAAAGAAAACACACAAAAGTTAATAATGATATTAAATAATACGTTCAGTATTGATGAAAATGATGGTGATTGTGATCAGCTGGTATAATCTGTCCACAGGTATAAGCTGGCGTTCTCTCAGGGCCGTGTGGCAAGTTACCTGTTTGATGGAACAGGCTATGCACTGGTCAATAACATTGAGAGGCGGGGCAGAATCGGAGTGGTCACCCGGTTCGATATTGAAGTACGAACAGTTGCTAACAATGGCATCCTGTTCCTCATGGTTAACCAGGTAAACACACTTTAATCTCACAAATGCTTCTGACAGATCCAGAGTCTTATTCAGCTTAATCCCCCACAGCTCTGTTACAGGAACAGTTCACTCAAAACTTGTATTTACATATTTCTCCACTTACTTAAGATGTAGTAGGTCATCCAATATCGGTTTAGAACTGGAACTGAAGCTTACACTTCTAACCAACACTACAACTCCATAATCATCTAAACAGAACAGTCATCCCCTAGAACCCATGCACTTTTAATTCAAATTATTTTTTTCATTTATCTTGATGTTTTACATTTTAAATTTAGGTCAGTGAGACACTTTAAGCACCAACACTTTTTCAGTATCTTACCTTTCTTGTAGAATAGTGCTTCAAATACAGACCTTTATGTTGACCAGATTGTCAGTTAATCATTTAGTCAATGTTGCCTATATGAACAGCAATTTTAAATATATACATATATATAAAGTTACCCTGTAAAACTGGAGTTAATGCGATGCGGATGAAAAAATTTGGTGCACCTAACTTTTTGTGCTGGCGCACCTAAGAAAAAAAGGTTAGTCCAAAAAAAGCAAAAAGATTGTCAAGACCCCTGACAGGCTTGTTTGGTTTTTGTTATCAATTCTATACTGGATGTTAAAAGATTTTGGCGATGGGGCTTAGAGTGGATGTATCCTTATATCTGCATTAATGTTTACTTGCTTGTCAGTCAGAAAAACTTGCCTCAAAACCTAATAGGTCCACTCAATGCAGCCAGCTTCACAAAACCATTGTCTGGACTCTCCCATACAGTATTTGACTCTCTTTATTTTTAACATGAGGTGTTGTTTGATTCAGGTCAGTTATTTTGTGCTGTTTTCAGGCAAACTTCTTCGTACTCACACTGAAAAATGGGTTCCTGCATCTGATGTATGATTTTGGCTTTGCTGGTGGTCCCATTGTCATGGAGAGCAACTTGGCCAAACTACAGATAAACGACGCACGATATCACGAGGTTCATTTTCTAAAAATATCACCTACTTGAATACCCTGAGGTCATTAATTATCCCACAGCCAGTACTGACCACAGGACCCACCGTATCCCCCCAATAATCAATACTTATCTCAGCATATTTAATGATCCCACTGTCTGTATTTCCATTGGTCAGTAGTTACCCTAGTGCCTGTATTTCCTTAGGTCAGTGTCTGTATCCACTTTTGGTCAATAGTTACCACAGGGTCTATATTCCCTTTGGTCTGTAGTTACCACAGGGTCTGTATTCCCTTTGGTCAGTAGTTACCACATGGTCTCTATTCCCTTTGGTCAGTAGTTTCCACAGGGTCTGTATTCCCTTTGGTTAGTAGTTACCACAGGGTCTGTATTCCCTTTGGTCAGTAGTTACCACAGGGTCTATATTCCCTTTGGTCAGTAGTTACCACAGGGTCTGTATTCCCTTTGGTCAGTAGTTAGCACAGGGTCTATATTCCCTTTGGTCAGTAGTTACCACAGAGTCTGTATTCCCTTTGGTCAGTAGTTACCACAGGGTCTGTATTCCCTTTGGTCAGTAGTTACCACAGGGTCTATATTCCCTTTGGTCAGTAGTTACCACAGGGTCTATATTCCCTTTGGTCAGTAGTTACCACAGGGTCTGTATTCCCTTTGGTCAGTAGTTACCACAGGGTCTGTATTCCCTTTGGTCAGTAGTTACCACAGGGTCTATATTCCCTTTGGTCAATAGGTACCACAGGGTCTGTATTCCCTTTGGTCAGTAGTCACCACAGGGTCTGTATTCCCTTTGGTCAGTAGTTACCACAGGGTCTATATTCCCTTTGGTCAGTAGTTACCACAGGGTCTGTATTCCCTTTGGTCAGTAGTTACCACAGGGTCTATATTCCCTTTGGTCAGTAGTTACCACAGGGTCTGTATTCCATTTGGTCAATAGGTACCACAGGGTCTGTATTCCCTTTGGTCAGTAGTTACCACAGGGTCTGTATTCCATTTGGTCAATAGGTACCACAGGGTCTGTATTCCCTTTGGTCAGTAGTCACCACAGGGTCTGTATTCCCTTTGGTCAGTAGTTACCACAGGGTCTGTATTCCCTTTGGTCAGTAGTATCCCCAGTGTCTGTAATCTCTTTTGGTCAGTAATTGCTCCTGTGTGTAATTGCCCCAGGTGTCAGTGATCTATCACTTTTCTAAGAAGATAATTCTGCTGGTGGACAGAAGTTTTGTGAAGTCGATGGAAAATGAGAAGAAGCCTCTGCCTTTCTCTGACATTTACATTGGAGGAGCTCCGTCCAGCTTACTGATGTCCAGGTACACTCACATTCACACTACCTGCCACCGGGTGAGGCAGGCAATGGCTGGGGGAGGAGGTGTCATCCTGAGTGATGACAAACTTTAAACTACAGCAGTAACTTCTACTAGTATCACCTTATACCTTCTGTTTACTTTGACCAACAAACGCACCACACCTGCACCTCCACCTTCCGGCCCTCATAAAGAAACTCTTCAAGCCCCTCCAAACTACAAACTTCATCCCCCCCACCCCCATGTACAGCGAACTTCACACGCGAACCGCTCCCACCCCTTCTTCCTACAAATGCCCCTGGTTAGCAGTGCAGAGTGTATCCAAGTCGTAGCGTGATGGAGTGAAGTCAGGACAGCGTTGCTTGAGTCTTATTAGTGTAGCTGCAGGAGAAAAGGATGTAGAATCTGATAGTATTAACACTTCATAATCATGTCGAAAGGTGCTAGTTGAGGTGATTTGGGCACCTGGTTAAGATGCCTCCAGCTCCCTTGTGAGCTGTTCTGGGCATGTCCAAAACCTGAGGAAGACCCAGGATATGTTGGAGAGATTATATCTCTGAGCTGATATGGGAATCTTCCCGTATGAGCTAGAAGAGGTGCCCATGGAGAGGGAGGTCTGGTCTACTTTCCTTGGGTTACTGCTCCTATGACTCGGACCCGGATAAGTGGATGATGGAAGAATTTTTGAAATAAATAAAAAAGTTGTTTGTGTAGAACCTGAATAGACTACAGAAGTGCCATCGCTCGTGCACACACACATACACGCGCACACACACTCACGCACGCACACACACACACACACTTTCTCTCACTCTCTCTGAGTTTGTGTGTGTGTGTGGGTGTGTATGTGTGTGTATGTGTAGGTCTGAGTTATCCTCTCTGATGGGATTGAAAGGATGTGTAAAAGGGTTCCAGTTCCAGAAGCAAGACTTCAACCTGCTGCAGGAACCAGGAACCATCGGCATCAGCAGCGGCTGCCCAGAGGAATCTTTTGTGTGTAACTCCTCTTACTATGTGTTCAGAGTCATTGACTGACTGTCAGCTTCATCACTGCCTTCTGCCCACTTTGACTCAAACAGCAGCATTTTCATATATTACAGAAAGAATTTAACATACAGTCTGTATTCCATTATAGTCAATAGTCACCACACTACTGTCAGTAGTCACCATACTGTCAGTAATTACACTACTGTCAGTAGTCACCACACTGTCAGTAATTACACTATTGTCAGTAGTCACCACACTGTCAGTAATTACACTATTCTCAGTAGTCACCACACTGTCAGTAATTACACTACTCTCAGTAGTCACCACACTGTCAGTAATTACACTACTCTCAGTAGTCACCACACTGTCAGTAATTACACTACTCTCAGTAGTCACCATACTGTCAGTAATTACACTAATATCAGTAGTCACCACACTGTCAGTAATTACACTAATATCAGTAGTCACCACACTGTCAGTAATTACACTAACATCAGTAGTCACCACACTGTCAGTAATTACACTAATATCAGTAGTCACCACACTGTCAGTAATTACACTATCAGTAGTCACCACACTGTCAGTAATTACACTACTCTCAGTAGTCACCATACTGTCAGTAATTACACTGCTGTCAGTAGTCACCACACTGTCAGTAATTACACTACTCTCAGTAGTCACCATACTGTCAGTAATTAGACTACTCTCAGTAGTCACCACACTGTCAGTAATTACACTGCTGTCAGTAGTCACCACACTGTCAGTAATTACACTACTCTCAGTAGTCACCACACTGTCAGTAATTACACTAATGTCAGTAGTCACCACACTGTCAGTAATTACACTACTCTCAGTAGTAACCACACTGTCAGTAATTACACTACTCTCAGTAGTCACCATACTGTCAGTAATTATACTACTGTCAGTAGTCACCACACTGTCAGTAATTACACTACTCTCAGTAGTCACAACACTGTCAGTAATAAGATTACTGTCAGTAGTCACCACACTGTCAGTAATTACACTACTGTCAGTTGTCACCACACTGTCAGTAATTACACTACAGTCTGTATCCTCTTAAGGTCAGTAGTCACCAGTAGTTTTATCTGTGATTTGGGTGCTCTGTGGTGATTGTGATTGTAAAGTAAAATTGTGCAGAAGATTGTGATTTAAAAAAAAAAAAATATATATATATATATATAATAATAATATATATATATAATAATAATATATAATAATAATAATATATATATTGTGCTGTTTTTTATACACATTGCTGAAATGGCTGACATTGTTTTGTTTGTTTGTTGTATTCAGATGTCTCGTCAGGCATATTTTACAGGTGAGGGTTACCTGAGCTCCACAGCCAAGATCTCTCCATTCAGCTCGTTTGAAAGTGGACTGAACTTCAGAACACTGCAGCCATCTGGCCTGCTCTTCTACCACAGTGAAGGGGTGTGTTATTATTAATAATAATAATAAGAAGAAGAAAAAAGTGATCAAAACAACTGATTTTAGAATCTGATGGTAATTCTTAATGTTGAAGTCTAGTTCTGGTTCTGGTCTGTTTCAGTCTGATGAGTTCTCTCTGTCTCTGGAGAATGGTGCCATTGTTCTTTACTCCAGAGGAACCAAAGTGAAGTCACACAGAAAGAACTACAACGATGGCCGACCTCACTTCCTCATGGCATCAGTGACCAAACAGAAGTACGACCTTTTAACATTTTAAATATTTTAACCATTTAAAAAGTCTGGATCCACCAGCAGCTCCTCCTTACAATCAGAGTTGCATCACCATCCTCTTCTGTAAGTTCTGCCCAAAGGTGTCATATTAAAGCTGACAGCCTCCTCTTTGTTCATTTCTGACTATTCTGATCTGTTAAAGATTTTGCTTTAAATAAACCAGGTGTCACATCTTCAGTTACAATAAAGCTGTGTTTAGTTTCTGATTTCTGGTCTATCTAGTTTGTGTCCAGACTGATGTTTGGTAGTCTGCAAAATCTAAAACCACATCAAATCAACATTTGGAGGTGAATACAGTCAGATGAACACAGATCTGTTTGAGTCTAGATGCTCTTGACACTTGTATCAGATTTTAAAGTGTCTCACATCACTCACAACTTGACAAAGAACAAAAGGTCAAATCCAGAGTGACAGAAGTATGAGGATCCAAGAAATGTGTCCCAGGTTGCTAGGTCCTGAAAAACTCTCCAGCCCACTGTCAGACAGAAAGCAGCCGTACACAAGCTTAAAGCATAAAATCTAATCTAGAGTCTAATCACTTTTAAATACTTTTACTCTTAAATCTTATTTTAATCTGACTTTTTTGGTTCATTTTCTATAAAATTGTTTAGTAATTAAAACATAATAATTTTGCTCTATATTTTCAGATCCTCCGCTGAATCGTCTAATATTAGAAAGTCTATATGAGGCATCTCCAGCTCTGTTATTTCTACTGTGTTACTATAAGAGGTTTTTTTATGGTGTTCATGGTAAAGCAGTTCAAACGCGGCCAAACTGGCAACCCTGAACACCCTGAAGTGTGTTTATTTGATGAAGCTGCTGTACAGATGGAGAATCTTGATCAATAAAGAGGACTGATCAGAAATAACTGATTTTCTCTCTCTCTCTCTCTCTCTCTCTCTCTCTCTCTCTCTCTAGATATCAGATCGTTATTGATGACAAAGATAAGCAGGAGAAGAAGAATCCGGATTCCTCTACGACTGAAAACGCTCTGAAGATGTTCTACTACGGAGGGTCTCCACAGAGTAAAACACTCAACTACAGCGGCTGTATCAGTTACACTTACATAAGCAGGTAAATGCACACAGTCCTGAGGTATCACGCAGTCATCAGGATGAGCTCAGAGAGGTTCTGCAGGCAGAAGAACAGACTATGGATGTGTTTGTGGACTTTAAAGTCTGTCTGTGGTATCTGCTGGACCTCAGACATCTCACTCACTGGTGAACAAAGCAGAGAACTCATAGACCCACTGTTGTGTCTCATGTGGTGGAGAAATGTCCTGTTACAACCTCTGTAGATAAGGTACCACCTCAGAACCCCTGCTGATCCATTCTGACCTGTACAACAAAGCGTTATTTTCTGCTTTATTTTGTTACCGTTTTAACATCTGTGGGTTTATTTGTTACGGTTATAGTGTAAGTGAGTGTGTATCTGTGTGGGGTCAGTCACCAGCCGGTCTACTAGGAGTGTGGTGGCTCCACACAGAAACATGTTTGTTTGAAGGTGGAGTGTAAGGCGACTGCTGTCTGGCAGTGGAATATGTAGTGGAACATAACATTCTGTCCGCCTCCCGCATGAGCAACACTGTGGTTCTGTTCAAGAATCCACCACAGTCAACAGTATACTCTTAATGTCACGAGGGACATCACCAGGTCTCTTGAAGCTCTGGATGCAGAAATAGTAGAGATGCAGAATTTGGGAGCCTCCACAGGAAATCAGGAGCACTTTGAAGCTCTCAAAAGCAAAAAAGCCACATTGTCTGATTTTTTTGGGTGTCACAGTACAGGGTGCACTGGTCCGCTCATTCGTTAAAAGTGTGATGAAATAGATGCTCCATCTACGTTTTTTTTTCTTGGTCTTGAACAGAAAAATGGACAGAACAGGTTTAAACATGCTGTGCAAACTGAATCAGGGATCTTGTATCTGAGCCCACTGAAATTTGCAAGCAGACAGTCAGCAGCTTCTCTAAACTGTGCAGGAGTGAGCAAACAGATGCACATGAAGTGGAGGAAAGCTTCCTCCACAAATTACCAAAAGGAAAGTGACGGTCTGCTGAAATGCTAGACAGAGAGCTGTCTCTAGATGAACTGTACACTGCTCTCCAATGCACTGAGAATGGTAGAGCACCAGGCATTGATGGCTTACCTTTTGAATTTTACAAGTCATTTTGGTCATCTTGGAATCTTGGACGTCTCCAGGCTATTGAGACAGAAGACTGTTCTAATTTTTCTCGACCAGGAAAAGGCTTTTGACCAGATTGAACACAGGTGCTCATGGAAAGTACTAGAAAATCCAGGATTCAGCCATGATCCAGGTGTTGTACAGTGACACTGAGAGCTTTTACCACTGTTCTGCAAAATAAGAGGAGATGTCACTGGTTTTAAGATTCCCAACTCTGTGTGTCAGCATATGCTGAGGACTTAGTAGTAGCTTAATAGTGATCTCGCAGGAAGAGATGAATGTTTTAACTCGTAATTTTAATGATTTTAAGATTTTATCCTCAGCAAAGATCAACTGGAATAAGTGAGGCAGTTTTAGTTGGGGAATGGGGATGTGAACTACCCAAACTTGAAGGAGGTTTAGTTTGGAAGTGAGGTGGGGTTAAATACCTGGGGGTTTACTTGGGGGACAGTAACGTTATGCAGCAGAACTGGGAGGGCACTGATAAATAACCTAGCTGCTTCATCATTGTGGCACAAAATGGCTTGCATAGACCCACTTCCAAACCTGCTAGTGAGCATACAGGTTGTACTGGTTGACTTTTTTGGGATCATATGCACTGGATCCATCAAGATGTTCTTCCCAAAGGGGAGAGTGGACAAGGACTTCTCCATCTTGCCAGAAGAACTGTCTGCAGTTCATTCAAAGACTCCTTACTTCTCCTAAGGACACAATGTGGAGGACAGTAAAATGCAGAATATTGCAAACAGTGGGTGGTCGGGAAATGGACAGGACCTTGTTTTTAATTAACACTTATAAACTGGACTTTTATATAGGACTTTTTAAAGTGTGGAACCTTTTAACCCTACACAGAGACACAAGCCTCCCTGTACTAGCTGCTGGAACCTCTGGTGTATGGGGCTTGGCTGAACATTTCTGATCAGACCACCCCCAACTTGTCCAGAAAGTTGATTTTAGCAGTGACCTAATGGCACAGATGGGAATGAGATCCATGCATGGAGCCCTTTAGCTTTTAAACAGATGGAGAACAGCATTCACTTCTGATGAGCTGTCACTCCTGTAAGACCATCAGACAGGAAGCACCGAACCACTGGAAGGAGACCCCTTCCCCACATGCATCATCACTCCAAATATGGGTGACTTTGGGGGTCCACTGCTGGACTGAAAGGGAGCAGCCACCTGGGGTCAGTCAGTGGTAGTCTTGTACAGAGCCTCTGTAAAAGTTTTAAATAAGAACAGACTGGAGGGAAGTGTGGACACTCCATGGCGCAGGGAGCTAAAACTGCCAGAGTGGAGGGCTCTATACAAACCACCATTGACTAAATACGTAGCTGACCTTCAGTGGCGAGTCCTCCACTGCATTTTGTCTTTATGTTTAATTTCTGTTTTAAATCCTGTGGTTTCACACAAATGTTCTTCCTGTCAGCAAAGATAGACAGTGTTTCATGCTTTCATGTATTGTCCTACGCTGCAGTGTCTTTGTCAGGATCGAGATAAGAGGCAGACAAGTGCAGTAAAATCACAGACTTTTACTGAAGATCAAGGCAACCAAACCAAACACGAAAGGCAAGATCAAAAACAGTTCAGGAGAAAAAGTTCAGAAGGGGCAAACAGGGCAATGCAGATAGTATGAGAGGGAGAACGAGAAAACAAGCGAGGGTCAGATATCAGAAATCAAAACAGTATATATAAGCAATCAGAAAGGCTAGATAGAGACAATGCAAGGTTGGCAATAACTCGTACAGACAAGCATGTGAAGCAAGCTTATAAAGTCTGTATGTAATGAGACACAGGTGAGTCTAGTTAGAACTCTGCTGAGTCAGACCTCCTCAGCGTCAGGCTGAGAAAGTAGGTGAAGTTCTGTATGTGTCTGCGGACCAGTACCAGCAGGGGTCGTGACAGTCTTTTTCAACTTTTATGTGACATTTTAAGAAATTTTAATCTTAATTTTACACTGCAGACTTTTATTCTTTGTTTTCAATATACAAAAAAAAACAGATTCAAGTGCCAACAGATTCATCCTGCGTCAGGCAAAACTGGCCATATACTGTACACAAAAAATCTAATATTTTGGCCAATCCATTAATATAAATATTGAATAATGTTGGGCTGAGACAGCAGCTCTGTCTCACTCCGCGTTCCTGAGAAATGGAGATTGTTTATTGCCCATTTTTATTCCGCACCCGTTTCCTTGTCCTCTTGTAGGAATTTCCCATTGGAATCCATCAGAATAACAACATCAGTGTTTTGTCCTGTAGATGACCTGCTGCTTTTCTGTTCTGCTGTTTCCTCAGTTTTTTGTGTGTTCAGGGTGACCTTGCTGTGTGGCGGGTAGATTTGCAGTTCTGTTGGGATGAGAAGTGCTGGGATGGAGTTGGGGGTCAGTGTGGGGGATGTTCAGTTGGTCAGTGAATGTCTCTATTTGTGTTTTTAGAGTTCCTATTATGATGTCTCTCTGATGTAGCTCATCTTTGGGACTTACAATCTGTCTTCTTAATTCCTGTTTTATTTGTTCTAGTTTTGTTGTGTTGTGGTATTTTCCAGTTCCTTTGTCAGTTTTCTTTCTCCTGCAGCAGGTTTTCTATTTCTTTCTTTAGCTCTTGCATAGACCCCTTTAGCTGGTTTCTGGTCTGGCTGAGTTGGTCTTTGAGGAAGCTGATGTCTGTGCTGGTGGTAATGTGAGTGTGGATCTGCTTCCTCAGTTCTTTTTTTTTTATTTTTATAAATTTATTTCTAGGTTTTTTCCAGTTTTATCTCTTTCCCAAAGTAGTGGTAGCCAATTAGCCCATCCTTTCCGTTAGGCCTCTGCCCATTACTTTGCAATGTCCCTGACTCTAGGAGGGTGCAGGCAAGCACAAGCCTCCTCCGTTGCGTGTGATGCAGCCACCGCCTCTTTTCGAACCACCGCTGATACACCGTCACTGGAGAGCCTAACGCGCTCGGAGGAAGGCACACGGGGTCCCCAGCTCCGATTGGACCAATCAGCCTGAGCCAGCGGACATTGCAATGTGAAATTGATAGGGAGAGTGAGAGAACCATTTACCCGCCCAGAGAGAGCACTGCCAATTTTTGCTCTCTTGGGCCCTGGCTGTTGATGGCAAACAGCATGACTGGGATAGGAACTCGCGATCCTCGGGTCATAGTGGTAGCATCTTTGCCCGCTGAGCCACTCAGGGCCCCCTGCTCCCTCAGTTCTACCAGCTCCACTTCCAGCAGGGAGAGGCTGCAACTGATCTCAGCTACAGCAGAGTGGAGGCGTGTGCTCAAGGGAGGGACAGTGTTGGCTGGTGTGGGGCTGTACACTGTAGTGACAGTCAAGTTGTGGGCGGGCTCTGTTCCTTCTTCAGCTTGTACTGGTTCAGGAATTAGGGCTGGACTGAGGGCTGCAGTTAGAGTCATGAGATTAAGAAAGGCCTCTTCAAATTTGATCAGTGCATCCTCACTGTCCTGCACCATTACTGTACCATTTTGGTGTAAATTCACCATTAAAAGCATATTTTCAGGGTCTTTTTCAGCATCCTCAAACATATATATTTGACAGCCTTTACACACTCCTCGTTTTGTGGTGTTAGTGAAGTATTAAGCTGACTGCCATGCTGTGCTGTGTTCAGTGTGAAAAAGCAGGTTAGTGCTGGTGCTTTTTCCTTTGATTATATTGCAGTCTCCAAACAGAGTTTCAGGGCTCTTTCTCTCTGTATTTTGTTTATACTGCTGTCTGCTGCTCTCAGAGCGGATCTCAAAAGCATGTAACAGTGAAGCTGTTGCCATGAAGTAACTTTTTTAAATGCCAGAAGCTCAGCCAGCCAATCAGAGCAGACTTACAGTAACAGTCAGATACACAGCGGACTTGGCAAGTTTAACTGTGTTTAATCACCTTTCTTTCCTCTGTAGTTTATCAGCTGCTATACAGCAGAGGTGTCAAGTAACGAAGTACAAATACTTTGTTACTATACTTAAATAGAAATTTTGGTTATTTCTACTTTACTGAGTAATTATTTTCAGATGACTTTATACTTCTACTTACTTACATTTTCTTACAATTATTGGTACTTTCTACTCCTTAAATTTTAAAAACAGCCTCGTTATTTTTACGTATTTCATTTTGGTTTGTCATCATTCAAAAAACATCCTATCCAGACAAACTGCACCAGAAAGAGTGAATTTGATTGTGGTTGGATGATAAGTATAAACATATACCATTTGCCCTATTCACAATGCCACAATTCCATGCGTGAACGGCAACATCCGATGTAGTTGTTTACACAATGGCAGCAGTGAATGTGTCAACAGGAGAGTTTAAAATATGTAGAAACAAGCCTATAAATCAGGGCTCTAGATGTTGTGTACCACAATGTAGTAATCGGCAAGGGCTAGACAAACAACAGCAACAGAAAAGATCGTACTATAGATATTCCTAAAGATATCACATTAAGGAAAACTTGGGAAGATTCCATCAGGCGTGAAAACTGGTCAGCAAGTGACTATGACAGAGTGTGTTCTGATCATTTTGTTGGAGGTAGGTTACTACAAACATTATTTTATTCTACCCTAATTATACACCCTAAATATATACTGCACTGATAAATAAATAGGCCTCTAATGATATAAACATACACTGGCTGGCTTGATTAGGCCATGCAGGGCCCTAGCCTAGGCGTGGCTTATGTACTATTTCATAATATGACATTTGTAGGGCTATGCAACAGTTGAATTAATTTTTGGCTTTTTTCATAAAAAATGTGTACCACAAATTATTGTGCGTGATAGTGTAGCTTAGCATTGATAGCATGCAACATGATAGCTTGCAACAACGTGTTTACACTAAAAATTGAAAATACAAGTTGACACAACAAGATATGATGTTTAATATCAAAAGACATATTATCTGCATATAGTTACAAAAGCTAGTAGATATCACGTAAGTATTTACTTAGCAAATAAAGTTGTAAACAGTGTATGTAGCGTAGCTGGCATAGACAAACAAGAGAAAATAGTGAATGGGATGTTGCCGGTTGCACAGTGCATTCTGGGATTTGTGAAAGGGGCGAATTCTGATATCCTATTGGTACCTGCACGTTACGTGTCTCGTCACTCTCCAGTAAGCTCAGTACCGCATCGCAGTGCTTTAAGGCAGCACTTGAAGTTTATAACTCGTGCCTGCGGATCCAGTATCCTCCAGAAGCAACAGTATTAAACTCTAAAGTCCACGAGTCTCTGTTGTCTTAATCATGTTTCTTACCTCTGATATGATGCAGAGTTCAGTCTCCTGACTTTTTTCTCTGTGTTCACTCTTCATGTCTTTCTCACTTTAATTTCCTCTGTTTTTCCTTTTAAATCTTATTTTTATATTCCAGTAGGTCTGTAGATCTTAATTCAGAACTTCTTTTCCTCATTCTTCTCATTCTTTTTCTGTCTGATTCTGATCCTGGTGTATTTCCCTTTTTGTGCTAATCACTAGCCGCTGCTCTTCTAACTGGTTTCCTTTTCTTTTTGACTAATTATGTCAACATCTGTTTGGATTCACTTTTATTATTAATAATTTAATCAGATTTTGTTAGTAATTTATCTAATTTTAAAATGAAAACTAAAAATAATATTTATGAGCTCATACTAAACACTACTCCTCTCTCTCTCTCTTCGTCTATCTCTCTCTTTCCGTAGGCAGGATCGTGATATAGAAGTGGAGGATTTCCAGCGTTATTCTGTGAATGTGAATGTTTCTCTGCAGGATTGTCCTATTGAGAGACCACCATCAGCTCTTCTGTCTTTATCATCTGCATCATCTCGTAAAGTAAACCAGACGTACATTTCATCCGATCAGTCATTAAATAAACAAACATAAACACACTATAAACTGTATATATAATGATGTATTACTGCTCATTAATTAGAGTGACCAGACGTCCTCTTTTACCCAGACATGTCCTCTTTTTGAGACTCTAAAAACGTCAGGGCGGAATTTTACAAACGTCCGGGATGTTGTTTTAATCAAGAAGCGTTTCATTCACAAACTAGTCTCGCCCTACCCCTATTGCATTCGGTTTGCTTGAGTGAGATGTTACGCAATATCAAATGGAATGAGCATTAGGACCCAGCAGCAATCCAAGCACTCAATCTGAAACCTTTAGGCCACACACAAGCTCACCAATTGGCTCTACCGTTTCTTGCTAATGTGTGATTGGCCGTCACCGCTGTCACTCCCTCAAGCAGTGTTTGGACTGCAATTTGGCAAGCAGTCAGTTTTCACCTGTAAGTTGTTAATATATTGAGCATTTGTTCTGCCTGTGTCACGTCAGCTAGACATATTTTAATATCAGAGGTTTCATATTAAAATTCATTAACATTAACATTTGAGTCTGTGTCTCTGTGCGTGTCTACCAGTCAGTGATAAGCCATCCATTTACATGTCTCCAAGTTTAAGTATTATTAACATAAATAAGAATTTCTGCTTATTTTTACTCAATTAGGTATAATTATTTGTAAATGAGGTCTATTGACAATACAGTCCAAACATAAGTGTAACATTGGTGATAATGAGCTGGAGTGAAGTTGACTGAAAAGGATTGGATGATAATTTTATGCTACATGCTTTCAACAGTTTATTATTTTTTAATAATATGTAATAATGTATTGATATGTTATTAATGATTAATATAAATTATATAAAAATATTTTTAATGTTATTATTCATAATAACATTCAATAGTTATTAGTATATTATTAATAGTAACTAGTAATTATTAATAAAATATAAATCATAATTTGTCAATATTTATTAATAATTAATAATAATAATAAAATGTATGTTCAAACTAAAAAAAAAACAGTATATACAGTATTATCTTCATTTTACATGTCAAAAAGTTTTTGCGGCTCCCAGTGTCAGGGTTGACGGGTGCTTGAAATCCTAGAAAATGCTTGAATTTTAATGTTCTGTTTTCCAGGCCTGGAAAGTGCTGGAATTTTGGGGAAAGTGCTTGAAAATACTTTACAACAAATAACTATATTACTAAACTAGAAAAGTGCATTTCCTGAAGGAAACGCGGGATGTTGCACATTGCTAACATGGCCCACAAGCTAAGGTATCCCAGGTGGTTTGTAAGGTGATGCTGTGGTATCTGTGGTGGTTGCTACAGTGTTTCTAAGTGGTGTTGCTTTCCCAAATACGTGAAAGTGTCTACTTGCTGCAGAAGTCTTCCGTCGACTGTGATCTTCAGTATATCTTCAGTATTCGTCATCACATTTGTTTTAGCTGCATTGATCTGCATGTTATATTCATTTGCAGCCTTCTCTGTGTGACTCAACAGCTCTTCTAGTTGCTCTTTTGATGTGGCCAATAAGACGATGTCATCTGCATATCTGAGATTGTTAATAGTTGTTCCACCAATCTTGAAACCTCCCATAAATCCCTGTTGTGCTTTCCTCATCACTTGTTCTAAGATGTTAAATAAACATGGTGAGAGGTTACATCCTTGACGGACTTCTTGTCTTACACTGAACCATGCTGATGTGTGATCGGTGGTCCTGATGGCTGCACACTGCTGACTGTACTAATTTCTCAACAGCTGGATCAGGTGTGAGGGAAAACCCATCTCCAGCATGGTTATCCACAATTGGTTGTGTTGTACCATGTTGAATGCCTTTGCGAAATCAGTAAAACAGAAATACAGTTCCTGGTTCCTTTCTCTTGCTTTCTCCAAGATGATCCGGAGGTTTGTGATCTGATCCCGAGTGCCTCTTTTGGTTTAAATCCAGCTTGTTCTTGGGCAATCTCCCCTTCCAGCTTAGACTACATTCGTTTTAATTTCACTCTCAACAAGATCTTGCTAGCATGTGAGACCAGTGCAATGGTCCTGTAGTTCTTGCACTGGAGCAAGTCTCCTTTCTTGGGCAGTGGGATGAAAAGTGATTGCGTCCATTCGTCTGGCCAAATTCCAGTTTCCCAAACTTCCATACAGACTTCATGGAGCTTTTTCAGCGTTGTCTCTCCACCAGACCTGAGCAGTTCAACTGCTATCAGGTCATCTGACTGCTTGATCAACAAGCAGTGGAAACAGTCAATCAATAATGCACGCACATGCCTCTGTGCAGACTGTGATTCTGATCACAATCTCATGATGTTGACATTGAAGATGAAGTTCAGAAGGAAACAAGTGAGGAAGCCAATTCAACTGGACCTTGGAAAACTCAGACAGGACCAGTTCAAGCTGCAGTACCAAGTGGAGGTTGCCAACAGATTTGAAGACTTAGCAAGACTCCAAGAACCACACAGACCAGATGAACTGTGGCAGCAAATGAAGAATGTCATGCATGGAAAATCAAAGTCTTCCATTGATTACAGGG
>BRDA01002511.1:67896-80184 GCA_036984385.1 Crenuchus spilurus
GACAGACAGAGACACACACAGAGAGAGACAGAGAGAGAGAAAAAGCGAGACAGGGCGAGAGGAGAAGTACGACATGAAGGAATACAGTAACACAAGAGGAGCAAGAATAACAACGTAAGTTAGAAGGTTGTGGGTGAAAGAACAACAAAAAACCACCGACGCCAGTAAAAAGTTTCAATGTGTGGTGCGTTACGAATTTAAAAGTGGGTGCTGACCTAAAAGTTTGTTCGGGTTAAACCGCACTTTTGGCGTTTGGACCGTTGAGACGTATACACCTCCGCGCTCACCTCCAGAAGATAACATTCAGATTGATGTTCAAGAAAAGGAACCACCACCACTGAAGGAAGAAATCAAGCGTGCTATGTTAGAACTGGCTACACGAAAGCGCAACATAATAAGTTCACTTAAAGAAAAATTGCAGAGCGTAAAATAAAAAAGGCTCCACTCGCGCCTCCACATATGCAGAGTTGCCAGGTTTGCGGTTTTCACGCCAAATTGGGCTTGTTTGAAAATCCAGTCGTGGGTGAAAATTTAAGCATTGCGTGGTGTGTAACTTTGAAAAATGACCGCAGCCACCAAAAAACAACAAGAAAGTGGGTGTTGGAAGATTGAATGCAACAATAAGAACGAGGAGAACACAATGACATAAGGAAGTACAGCATGAAGAGGAGAGCGGGACAGAGCGAAAAAGAGAGAGAGACAGAGAGAGACACACACAGAGACAGACAGACAGACACACAGAAGGTGAAAACAGTCGCTAGCTAATATGCCAGGTAAACGGGGGAAATACAAGTATTGCAAGGACTGGGAAAAAGAAAAAGGTTTGATATAATGGATTAAATGTGTTCCTAATGACGAGAAAAAAGGCATATTGCAAATACTGCAAATGTGAAATGAAAAAGTCTGTTCTTTTTTTTTTTTGCTAATTATGTTACTATTAAATGTTCTTAACTGGGAAATAAAACTGTTATAAAAGAACAAATAAACACTAATGTTACCATATTATTAATGACTGATAATAAATCCCTCATAAACAAAATACTAAGTCATACACTCATAGTTGTTTTGCAATTTGCTTCAAACATGTGACCGGCATATTTTGGGCTAGTTCAAGCTTTTGAAGGGCGGGTTTTAGACTGACTTTGGGCTGGATTTTTTTTTTGCTGGACCTGGCAACCCTGCACGTATGTGTGACAACAAATTCCCGTTCTTTCTCGTAATCCAAGAGTAGTTGGCTCACGAGGAACCAGCTGTTTTTGCCATCAGATGCAACATAGTTTTACCACTTCTGTTTTTCTTTAAATACGCCTAAATTAAATTTTTAATAACTTTATTATTCTATAGCATTATAAAGAAAGGAAGAGCGAGTGAAATAAAGAAAAGCGGCTATTTGAAGAGGAGCCTGAATCAGGGAATTCGTTTGAGACCTGCTAGCTTCCAGTCTGTGCTGTGTTCCCTCGCAGACACAGTGAGCTGATGATAACAGCAATAACATGACGGGAGGCTGCATTAGCTAGCCTGCTAGTGTATGTACTGTATGCGCACCGCCAGCTAGTGGTTTTGCAGGCTTATTTTTACGAAGCATGGTGTGTGATAAAATGTGGTAACGCTAATTTTACATGCCAGTTACAGCACGACCATTAATGGCATACGCAGTGAACATAACAAACATTGTTTAGCATTTATCAACATTAATCTGCAAAATGTACCATTCCATTTAGCCAACGTGAGTAAATCAGAGTACAGTATACAGTTACAGTTATCAGCCAGTTTTCTCTACTACAATAGACAAATGTACAGCACTCTGAAAAAGTATTCATTCCCCTTTAACTTTTCCACACGTTACACCTACAAACTTAAGTGTATTTTTTAGGATTTAGTGTAGTAGGCCAATGCAAAGTAGCAAGAAATTGTGAACTGAGAGGAATTTATAGATATTTTTTCCACAATTTTTAAATACATGCAAATCTGGAAAGTGTTTTGTGCATTAGTATTCAGCCCTCTGTACTCTGATACCCCTAAATAAAATTCACTGTCACCTGTTTGCAAGGGACTGTACATACATCTTGGCATATAAGAAGTAAATGACTTTAAAACACTAGAATTCCCAAACCGACAAAGTTTTTTGTCATGATATTAGGCTGTCTGCAGGGTCTCTCCCTCGCTAAACCCCCCGCGCAGGAATGTGAGACATTCACACCTCGCTGCGCTGCTTGTAGTTATGCAAAATAAGCGCGTCTTCCCCCAGCCTCTCACACAGACACAGAACTGCCTCTCACAGTCAAGAGTTTTACTCTTTCCACAAAGTTTGAAGGAAAAAAAATATTTATATATAATTTTAGAGCAGGAATCATGCTGCACACACACACACGAGCCGAGCCGAGCGGCCGGCCGGCCGAACACACGTGAGCTTCTGTGAAATCTGGTACACGCTGAAGCTCAGTTGTACAGAAAAAAATAAAGCATATTTCGTTGTAATTTAGAATAAAATGTAATTTCAGTGGAGACTGTCACTGCTTGTACATACTCTGTATGTAATATCATAAATTCTATTTTATTTGATATGAATGGGACGGTAAAGTCACTGCTGGCTGCTTCACGTGCGCTATTTCAAACCTGCACGTACTGTACACGAGGGAAACTTCTAATTTCTGTTTCATCTTATATATTATACATCTTATTATTCTTCTGCACCTTGTGTGTAAGTGTGTGTCTAATTTCAGTGGAGTAAAGTCACTGCCGGCTCCTTCACGTGCGCTATTCAAACCTGCTGTACTGTATACAAAGAACAGACCTGAAACACCCAGTTACATGAAATGTATGTCATTCAGTTATTTACAGTAATATTACAAACAAAAATACAACAATACACATTACATTACATGGACAGTTTCCACTGAAATTAGACACACACTTACACACAAGTTGCAGAAGAACAGAAACCACTTATAAAATAATAATGTTTATAGGTGTAATTGCATGTCCATGTATGTAACGTGATGTAATTTTATTTGTAATTTTAATATTACAACAATGATATACATTTTATTTTATATTTTATATTCACTTCACGACATGGTGCTTTTCACCATGCTCCACTGATATTACATTTCATTTTAACAAATTACATGATTATCATACATTTTGTGTGTGAATGTAATTGTTAATGTGAATGTAAAATATTAGAATAATAATACACACACTTTTATTTGTAATATTATTGTATAATAATTGTATTATATAATATAATATTACAAATAAAACGGTGTGTATTATTATTCTAATAAATTAGAATTTAATATATTATTGTAAATAAATTTCCACTGAAATTACATTTCAATTATACATACAATTACATTCACACACAAAATGTATGATAATTTGTAATTATGTATGAAAATATTACATTTCTACCTTCATAGCCAACAGTATACATACATTATTACATATACATTTATTTTAGTAAAGACAAAAATAATAATAAAATGAAATTGAAGTAGTATAATAATTAATAATAAAAAGATTTATTTACAATAATACTAAACCAATATATACTTACAAACAAACATATATTTTATAAAATAAAATGTATAATATTACATACAGAGTATGTACAAGCATTGACAGTCTCCACTGAAATTACATTTCATTTTAAATTACAACAATGAAATACAGTTTATTTTTTCTGTAATGACACAAATGACAATTATCATACATTTTCATATTATTACATATTGAACACAAATAAACAGAACCAGAAGAGACCTGGGTGTTTCATGGCTGGCTGGATGGAATCCCAGCAATCATTTACATAAGAACAGTTGGTAGCTGATGGCCCATCAGAGGGAGGGGGGAACAAGAATCTCAAAAACCTAGGGCCTACCACTAGAGGGAGAGGGAACAGGAGTCTCAAAAAAATTTACAATGCTAGGAGAACTCTGGTGTGAAATGGGCTTTGAGTGTAGTGAAACATGATAACAAGTACAAACTTAAGTAGCCCATCTCTGTTCACTCCCAGCATTACAAAATACAGGGCTTTTAGCCAGTGCTCCCAACAGGCCAACAATGCTAGTGATAGGGTCATAGCGTTTGTACTTGTTATCATGTTTTTCTACTCACCAAGTCTAACACCTTAATCTTAATGGTAAATGTATTGAGAATAAACATTGTAAATAACACTTTCCTCCTGTTTTTGATTATATTTAGGAAATAAGCATTAAAATCTGATGAAAAGACTTCAAAATCCAGGTCCTACACTGGGGGATTTTTCCCTCAGACTTAAACATAATACCATCTCTTGCAGTGTGACAAAAAGCAAAAGAATAATTTTGAGTATATGTAAATTTGACAAGTACAGTAACTGCTCAATCAAATGAATAAGATAAACATGCGGTGAAGAACATTGGTATTTAACTTGTGTGAAACTGACACCAATAAATCCATAATTCTTGCTATTTACTTACTTAGAAGTATTTTTTTTATCTCAGTAGCATAGTCGCTGTGAAGTGTGGAGAATAGTTTTGTGACATATTGATTATCGCTGAATCGAAGTTTTGAGATGTCACCGTTATCATTAATTTATCACAGCTGAAAGATGCTTGAAAAACTTGAAAATGGGCCTTGAAAGTGCTTGAAAAGTGCTTGAATTTTACCTTGTAAAAGGTGTTTGAACCCTGCAGTGTTTTCTTTTATGTGAAAACTTTTAGTGTTAATGGTTGCCGACTCCTGGTCTAGAAACACTTCAGTATTCCTTACTGTGGCGTGTCTACTGATGGCAGCAATCATGGTGCAGTATTCCTTCTGCTCATTCAGTATTTTGATTGGAAGAACAGTGATGTGTACAAAATTTTGTTTTTACATGTTTGAAATATTCAAATATGTTCAAACAGCCTTTAAGGCCAGTGTTTTTCTGTATGTTAGTGTTATTAAGAGCCAATAAAGCTCTTTTTTCATATAAGTGTCAGCCATATGCGTAGTGTACAACCTTTTTGAAATTTCTTTATATTTGAACGTGTAATACATTAAACAACCCTGACACACACACACACCCCCCTCGTGCTGAGGTGTCCTCTTTTTTATCATCTCAAATCTGGTCGCCCTACATTAATGTCAGTAATGCCCCCTACTCTCTGATCAAGTGACCAGTCTTCTCACTTCCTTAGGTGGGCAGAGATTATCCTGGTCTACCCCAAGGAATTCTGGGACAGCAGACTGGCCCTCTTTTGGCTAAGGATACAGAGGAAACACCTTGTTCCCTATCATCACGCCCACGGGCCACCAAACATACCCACCAGTACAGTGGCTTCACTCACAGCAGACGGGAGTATGAAGGCATTGCAGAGAACATCAGAGACAGGTGAGAGTCAGACACACCTGACTCAGACATCCATATAGAAACTTAGAACCCTAGTCCTGTCTCTTCAATCTGATTATGCACAGAAACATGTAAGAATCAGATCTGATCTCTTCTAGAGTTTAGTTCACTCAATTCAGATTTTTATAAACCAAAGCAGCTCAGAATTCTGCTGTTAACAAGTACTTACATTTATATTTAATCATTAAATACAGTCCGGCACTTTCATCCTTACTGTGTGTGTGTGTGCGTGTGCGTGCAGGTCTCAGTTCTCTATCTCACTGAGGACTCGCTCGGTCTCCGGAGTGCTGCTCTACATGTCTGATGATTCTGAGGACAACTTCCTGTACCTCTCGCTGTCACATGGTAAACTCACCTTTACCTTCGGCTCAGGTCAGCGGGAGCTCCGCCTCCAAACCACACACAGATACAATGACGGACAGTGGCACAACGTAAGATACAAACACACACACACAGTTGTTCAGTGTTTATACACATTAATAATAAAATCGTCACACAGACAGCAGCACAGCTACACCAAACACAATCTATAACCTCTCTCTCTCTGTCTGCTGTAGGTCATCCTGATCAGAGATAGTCACCTGATGAAGATGACAGTAGATGGAGTCTCAGTGGTGGAGCAGAAGCCTCCTAAGAGGAACGTCTCTCTGGCCCTCAGAGATCCGCTCTATGTTGGAGGAATACCACCTGGAGTTGCTCACAAACACTTACCGGTACCCTCATCTCACTACAGCTAACACTGACTCAAGAGGAGCCCCATATAGCCCCCATTAGCCACTTGCCAGACCCCATAACATATAAATTAGATGTTGACATGAAATAATCAAATCCAAAATACATCTACACTCTCAGGTGTTGGAAATGGTTTTAGTAGAGCTGCTGTAGAAATCTGGTCTCTCCCCCTCCCTCTCTGCTGCACTCCAGCCCCACTCCCAAAGCCCCTTTAGAGAAGAGGCCCAAACAAGCGATAATTGACACTCCTGGCTCTAATGGTTTCATTTGGATGCAGTGGAGCAAGAGGAGCCTAAAGAACTGTTTGGACTTAACAAACTCTGTATACTGTCATTATATTATAATCTCTCTTTCCCCCTCTCTGTCTCTCTCTTTCTGGTCAGCTGAGTTCAGTGTCTCCTTTTTCGGGATGTCTGAGGGGTCTCCAGCTGAATGGACGTTGGATCTCTTCTACCACCCGTAGTTTTGGGGTGACCCCATGCTTCGAGGGCCCCACAGAGACAGGGGTGTATTTCTCTGAGGAGGGGGGCTACATGGTGCTGGGTAATAATGCAATTATATTACTGCAGTTTTATGTTTATGCTCCATATCAATATAAACCACATGTACTAGTGCCCCTCTAAAACATTAAAATGAGAAAAGTTAATTTTTAAAAGTTATTAAGTGATGTTGATACTGTTTGGATACTGTGAACAGTAATTTACTCAAACTACAAATGAAATATCCTAATCATCTGAGCTTTTGGATTTTTGATGATCATGAGCTACAAGGCATACTGATCAATATTAAAACAAAAAAAAATCCATCAAACCACAATTTCCAAAAAATTGTCCTAAATTTCAAATTGTGAAGACTTTGAATATCACAGCATCTGGAGAAATCCCTGTGCATAAGGGATGAGAATTGCAGTTAATACTGGATGCTTGTCATCTCTAAGCCATCAGGTGGCCCTGCTGTCAAAACAGGCATGATTCTGTACTGAAAATCACTGCATGGGCTCAGGAACACTTCCAGAAATCATTGTCTGTGAAAAGTTTGCAGTGCATTCCACAAATGCAAGTTAAAAGCTATATTGTGCAAAGAAGAAGCCAAATATCAAAATTGTTTAGAAACGCAGATGTCTTCTCTATACCAAAGCATTTAAAATACATACATGAAATGCATCATGAAACTAAAAATCTGACAAAGACTCAGGACTGTTGATCAGCTAGATCAGACAAGAATTAGAGAACATTCCTCTTCCAGAATTTGATGCAGCTGGTCTCCTCAGTTCTCAGATGTTTACTGACTGTTGTTATAAGAAGTAAGGATGCTACACACAGGTAGTCATGGCCCTGTTTCAACTTTTATTACATGTGTTGCTGCCATCAAGTTCTAAAAGAGTTAATATTTGTTCATGAAATGGTAAAATGCCTCACTTTTAATATCTGATGTGTTCTACATTCTGTTGTGTATAAAATGAGTCTATGACTGTTTACCTTTTGACTTAAATTATTAATTCAAATTAACGCCATATCTTTTTAAATATTTTTTAAAATGATGTATCCAAATAAAGCAGTGAAATCAGCGGTGCTCACTTTACACCTGTCAAAATGCTAATACTGCTAGCAGTGAATGAAAATCAATAGCCACCTATTAGCTTTAAACAAAGTGTTTGGTGCTGACTGGTCTCTTCTGATGAGCTGCTGTCAGAGTTAAGACTCTAATCCTTTCCTCTGTACACAGATGACTCCTTCAGTCTGGGGCTGAAATTTGAGCTGGTACTGGAGGTGCGTCCCCGTGTGGCCTCAGGAGTGCTACTGCATGTCTTCACCTCTACAGAAGACTATCTTACCCTGTACCTCCACCAGGGCCAGGTACCTTTATTAAACACCACCACACATTTATTCTACATCCTACCTAAAACTCAGAGGTTTCTGATAAAGTACACAGTGGGAGGAGCTACAGCAGATGGGTTTCTGATAGTGGACTGTGGGAGGAGCTACAGCAGAGGGGTTTATAAAGTGGACAGTGGGAGAAGCTACAGCAGAGGGGTTTATAAAGTGGACAGTGGGAGGAGCTACAGCAGAGGAGTTTATAAAATGGACAGTGGGAGGAGCTACAGCAGAGGGGTTTCTGATAGTGAACAGTGGGCGGAGCTACAGCAGAGGAGTTATAAAGTGGACAGTGGGAGAAGCTACAGCATATGGGTTTATAAAATGGACAGTGGGAGGAGCTAGTGGGTGGATGTTATAAATTAAAAAATAATGAATATGTGTATCATAACAGTGATTATTAGTATTATTAGTAATTAATACACATGCTGCTGGTATATGTTCTCAGGTGGTGGTGCAGGTGAATACTGGAGGTGGAGCTTTCTCCACACATGTATCACCCACAGAGGGCATCTGTGATGGGAACTGGCACAAAATCACAGGTCAGACTTCACCAGTGATGTCCAAACCCAACAGAACTCAGAACTTTAATCCTCACTGAGAGTTTATACTTTATTATTTTTAACTGAACAGCTTGTTAAATAATTAATAATTTAATCAATCAGTGAATACAGTAGAGCTGCAGCTGAAGTGTCAATAATACTATACTAATGAGACCAGTCTGAGTACACTTACTCATGCTCTGTACACTGCATGTGTGTGTAGTGATCAGAGACTCTAACGTGGTGCAGCTGGATGTGGACTCTGAGGTGTCCCATGTGGTGGGACCTGTTACCCCCAACATCCTAAACACAGACACCCCCAGAGCGCCCATGTTCATCGGAGGATCTCCAGGTCAGAACCACGAACACTTAAAACAATACTTCACCCCATCATGAAATAATACTTCATACTAAATACTAATACTAAACACAGATCCATAAATGAATACTGAACACAGAATACACACATAAATACTAATACTGAATACTGGATACTAAAAACATAATACATGTACAGTGGAACCTCGGTTTTCATCATTAGTCTGTTCTAAAGTGCCTGATGATAACCAAAATGAACGATAACTGAAGCAATATTTCCCATAAGAAATAATGTAAAACCAATTAATCTGTTCCAGACACAAAAAAATACATTTAACATAGAGTAACTATAGGTTTTCATACAGAAAACAATGAGAAATAAATACAAAAGACTAATGAAATGGAACATTTAACATCACTCTTTATGGGTTTACAGCATGATGGTGTGGTCTAGTGTTTTGTACACCCGTTCTTGGACACCATTTGTTTACACACCCATTTTCATGCAGTAGTGCTGCTTACTGTTGCTTTAGTGTGATGTGTATTAGTTTGTTTTGAGCGTTAACAAAAAACAAAGGAAGAGAAATGAGAAACAACTAAAACCAGGCAGATGAAGGATAACTGGGACAAAATTTTGCCGAAACAATTTCAACGATAACAACTGTATGATAACCAGGGCAAAATATAACTAAGGTTCCACTGTACTAAATACTAATACTGAAGACTAATACTGAATATTAATAGTAAGTACAGATGTTAATATTAATTTTTGTTTGTTTATGTTGATTTCTCTGCAGAATCTCTGCTCCCGGTGGGCATGGTCAGTAGGCGGGGCTTCACAGGCTGTGTGAGGAAGTTGTTTGTGGGAGATTCTGAGGTTGATTTTAGTAAAGCAGCGCTTGTTAGTGGAGCTGTGAGCCTCAGCGGCTGTCCTGCTGTGTAAACTCTTTAATAAACAGCAGGCAGGAAATGACATCAGCACTTCCTGTTTCCTTTATCCTCTTCATCTTACATTCTTCGTCCCTGCATCTAGTAATCTTTAAATGTCTCTTTGGCTGTATCCTAAATCACACACCTCAATTCTAAACACTAAAGCAGATCTTAGAATTAAAGCCTCTAAATACTACATATCCCACAATCCTCCTGGGTGAGGCTTCTGCCTGTCTACACAAAATGGCAGTTCATTAATGAATGAACCCAGACAAAGCTGAAGTTTCGTCACATTGTTTGAGTTCTGCCATCACATTTAAGGGTGTAGTGTGTAGTGAACAGTCATAAACAGTGATCCATTTAGGATGCAGCCATTTAGTTTAAAACAAGTTAATGTAACTAATACCATCTGTGTATCACCACAGGACAGGTTCACCCAAAAAACATATTTATACATGTTTACACAGATATCGTCAAATATCAGTTCTACTTTGGTGACCATTGTGTTCTAGTGTTTCTTAGAAACAGCCTCTCAGCTCTAGTTTGAAAGTAAAGAAGCTCTGGCTGATGGATCTGATTTTCTGGGTGAACCATCATTTCTACTCTAAAGACTGAGCACCAGGTGATATGAATGTCGCAAATACTCTGTAGATCGAGGATCTGAACTATTGATTATCAATAAAAATCAATACAATTATACAAATATAGCAAATAAAGAAATTTTCCACTGGATGTGTTTTAAAATCAGTGCATTTCAGTATCACAGTCTTATATTTAGTGATATTCTCATAAACAGTCTGAACTCAGTACTCTACATTCATGATTGGTGCTTCATGTTATGTTGTGTTTAACCCTCCGAGCAATAGATGTCAGTGTTGTAATCTGTCTGCAGCCATCAGACTCTTCCAGTCCAACAGAAACCGCTAGTGTAAGGGCAGTTTTACAAATATTAGTGAAATTTCACAATTTATCACATGACTTACAGTATCACAGCTCCTGTACATACAGTGGGTTCATGTTCAGATTTTCAGCTGCTCCTCAGCCTTTAAAGATTAGAAGAGAAACAATTCATCTCTGTTGGTTTTATCAGCACTGAAAGTGTTTAGTAAACATCTGTTTTTCCATTTTCTACATCACTGCCCTCCCAGAATAAAACCTTTTAAACTTCTGTGTTCAGTCTTTTAACAGTGCATTTCACAGTGAATATCAGGACATACAGCTCAAATATACTCTGTGTGCACAATTATTAGGCAAGTTTTATTTTTGAAGATTATTTTTATTAATAACCAACTACAGTGCTCTTGGTTAATCCAAAATATTTATAAACCTCAAAACATGAATGTTTAAGAAAGTAAAATTGAGGTTTTGGCTTTCTTAGGAGAAAATCTATATGTGCACAATTATTGAGCAACTATTCCTGTGCATAATTATTACACAGCTAAATGAAAAACATTTTCCTATGTCACTTTTTTATTTTCATCTGTTCAAGTGAGAATTATAAACAACTCAAAACTTTCCAATAAGCATTTCTGACATAAGAAAAAAATCAGTGACCAATATAGCCACCCTTCTTTTCAATAACGTTGATGAGCCTTCCATTCCTGGAGTCTGTCAGTTTCTTGATCTGTTGATGATCAACTTTTTGAGTTGCTTTTTTCAGCAGCAATATAGTTTTGTGTGAAATTGTCATATTTGCCTTTTTTCCCCAATACACACAAAGGAAATAAACATGTGTATAACAAAACGTGTAATTGCAATAATTTTCTGGGAGAAATACTTCATTCACAAAATTCAGGGGTGCCAACACTTTCAGCCATGACTGTACATGACTAGATACATATGTAACCTTCAAAATAACTAGATATTAAGTTTATTTTAAAAATTAAGAAATTAAACACATTTAAATATTAATCAATACTGTGCATGTTGATTAATACTATACAAGTACTATATATGTATAATGTGAGTCATTAGTACCACAGTGTACTAATAACTATATTAATATTTTGGGTTATCTGAGCTAAAGGACAAACGAGGCTAGCAAAAACTAGTTTATGTTGTAATGACGAATTGACAACTCAAATTCAATGGCGCTGTAGCTTTGTTTTACCGTTGGCTGACATAAAATATGAGAAGAAGAAGAAATAAACATATACCTCAATAAGAAGAAATACACGGAGGAGAAAGAATAAAGGTTTTTTGGTTTATTTGTTAAGATGGCGGAACATTCTTATGCTCGCCAAGAAGAGAAAACACAACTTCAATCGTCAAAGAAAAGAAAACATGATGAAACTTAGGTTCATATTCGTGTGCACAGTGTTTATCCCCCATTCCACCTTAAATGGTGCTGCAGGACATTGTAGCAAATCGGAGCTGAACACTACTGCAGCATTTAAGGTGGAACGGGAGATTCGTAGCTGCGCGCTATTTCGCGAGCTTAGCGGGTGACCAAACGTCCGTATTTCCCGGGACATGTCCGTATTTCACGTCCTGTCCCGGGCGTCCCGGTTTTTTTTTT
>BRDA01002513.1:1160-13902 GCA_036984385.1 Crenuchus spilurus
TTTATGGACTAATATCTCCTATTCTAGTGATTAATAGTGTTTCTTGAGGTTGTTTATGGACTAATATCTCCTATTCTAGTGATTAATAGTGTTTACTGAGGATGTTTATGGACTAATATCTCCAATGTTAATGAATCCACAATAGCCTATAAAATATGTGCTAAACTTCAAGTTGTGTTTTAATGTCTGTGTAGGGAGGGGCATCTGTCTCTTTTTCTCACTCTCTCTGCTTAATGACTGGTATTCAGTTAAAGAACAGGCCTCAGCAGAGCGCCAGTCTTGCCAATGGAGTGACATTGGAATCATCATACATATTCATTCATCCAAGCCCATCTGCTTCCTTTGGCCTCTATGAACATGCACAGGAGAGGCGAGCTAAACATAACACGACTGAAAAGAGTCACTTTAGAGCCCGCAGTCTGCATTCTTGGGTTTACGTTAGACAGAAAGACACATAATTCATGTTTGACCTCTCTTAAGACTGGCTGTTCTTGCTATGCCTTTAATACTGCTACACAGTAAATCTGCCAGTGTTAAATCAACACTATTAGAGTTAAATTAACACTGAGAGTGTTACATTTTTACACTCTCAGTGTTAATTTAACTCTAATAGTGTTAATTTAACACTGGCAGATTTACTGTGTATATATAAATGACCTATGTATTGATTTGCTGTCCTGCAACCAGTTGCATTCAGAAAGAAGTGTGAGATGCACAAATGGGTGGAGCTTAAGTTTCTAATGCTGACTTGGATACTCTAAAGCGAGATGGTTCTTTAGTAAAAAAATATGGTTCTATTTAGCACAAAAGCGTTCTTCCAGTTGATGAGGAATGTGCTGTAAATGGTTCTATAGCACCAAATAGGGTTCCTTTATTATTAATTTTTAAAAAGGTTCTGTATAGACCCATCTACAACACATTCCACATCAATCTGAAGAACCCTTTCACCATGCAAAGAACATTTTGGGTTCTTTGAGTGTTCACGGCTCTATATAGAACCACTTTCTTTACTAAAGAAGCCTTGAAGATCCATCTTTTGAAAGACTATGTGGGCACTTTAATCGACATGCTTGGAGAGAGAAATAGAGACAGAGATACAGAGCGAGGGGGGGGGATTATAGTCGCAATCACATTAAAAGACTAAATGAACTCTATGTATCATGTCTCTGCATGTTCTCTTCCATTAGATAAGAACCACACAGTGCAGAACAGTTTATCATGCGACGTCAAATCAGCAGCAGGTTAAAAGGCTGCTGAGACATACAGTCATACGTCTATCAAACACTGCAGTAATCAGACTAAATAACTGTTGCGTCTTTGTGTGTTTAGGGAGAATCATTGTAAACCCACAGTTCAGAATATAAACACATACGAGAGCATCTCAAAAAGAGAGGATATCATGAAAACCTTCATTAGTGTTCATAACGTAAACTGTCATATACTTAATACAGTGGAACCTCAGTTATTGTTTGCCCTGGTTATCGTACAATTTGAATATTGCTGAATTTTGTTAGGGAAATGTTGTCTCAGTTATCATTCATCCATTCGGTTTTCATCGCCATGCCAACATGCAAAGCATCCACCCACACGTTCATCATTTGTTGAGTGAGGATAACCCCACATGTTCATGTGAAACATTTCCATTGTTGTTGCAGTTTTTTGTGCTTGTTTATTGAGTGCGTCAGAAACAGACCTCTCTGGACACCTTTCCATATTCCAGGAAGTTGTTATGGGACTGTGCCCATGAGTGTAGCCAAGTGCAGAACAGACAGAAACTAAAGAGCTTCACAAACACAAAACAAAAAGCTCAAGAAACATCAAATAATAGCACTCAAAACAAACTAAAACATGTCACACTGAAGCAACGGCGCGCAGCGCTACCACTTGAAAACGGCTGCTAAAACAAATAGCGGCTGAGAACCCTGAGAACAGGTTTTGAAAACAAAGGCTGCAGCTGAACCACACCGGCACACTCTAAAATGGATGTATTTTAATTGACTGGGCTGTCTGGAGTTGGTGCATATAAAGGAAGCATATGAAGGAAAGTCCACAAAAACACTTACATAACTGTGCAAGATTTTATCGTACAAACAAAATGAAACATACCCCGGAAACCTTAAAGGATCTATTTTTCAAATATATATAGCTTGTATCAAAGTATTTTTTTTATATTTATGAGAGGAGCTTAAATAAGCCGAGACACATTTGTGAGAGCAATTCAGACAGCTGCACATTTTTTCCCGCCAAAATGATGCAAACTCTCATTCATGTGATAATGACATGGTTATTCCACACATTTCATTGGTGCTTTACCGGCCGTGGAATGTGTAGAATATGCGAAGATCCCTTCATCAAACAAAAGAGCTCTTACCTGAGTGTTCACACCTCTCATGAATATTTAATGTAGGGTTAGTGGCTGAGGAAAACAGAGTGTCGCCTCACATTTGTTATGAGAAATAAAACCACATACAATTTCTGAAAACTGTAATGAGCAGTGTGTAGCCAACACCTCTGTTTATTCAGTTCTGAGCTCAAAAGTCTTGATAGAAATGTTTAGAGTGTTTTTCACAATATATCAGCACATCTGAAAATAGGTTTAAGTGACTATTATAGAGTTATATAGAGTTAAGTGTATATTAGCTACCTTCGCCTCGCAATTCCTGTAATAAATGAGTAATGACTGAACTCTGTGATCACTGTCTTATTGACTACAAGTGCCAATAAGTAGAAAATATGTCAATTTGATTTCTGCGGATGTTTTCACGATCACATGCATATTCCTCAAAACCAATTAAACATCTTGGCATATAATAACTCATAAATTAGCTCCCCATTAGTGTTGTGTTTGACAGGCGTACAGGAGTGTGTGTGTATGTGTTTGTTTAGCCTGAGTGCTTTGACTGGGACTTTGCCAGTTACCACATAATAATGATTACATGGCTTATTTTCCATCACTAACCACCGTCCCAAATCCATAGAGAGATTTCTATGTTAAACAGTGACATAATCAGCCCAGCAGGACAGGGAATGTGTTTCTGAAGTGTACAACAAGGGTTTGTTAATGTAATTTCATTTACATACATAATTATTATAATGAGCATAACTCACTTAATGAAGTGTTATGCAATACCATTTACATTTAATTTACATTCTGTAGCCTGCCTGAATGACTATGCATCACACATGACTGTAAAATGTATCAGATGAGATCAGATTAGAGTGAGACATGCTGGAATATTCCTTTAAAACTTTAATAATAAAATGCTTTAACCCGATAAAGCCAAGTGTATCATATTTGATACATAGTTGAGATTTAAGACTTAAATGATAAATTATCTTACAAAATGTATTAAATAAATAATAAATAATAACATACAACGTATGTTTAAATAAAATACACAGCTAAGTAACATCTGGTGTATAAACTCAGATACATGTCTTTTGCCCCCTGGTGGATCATCTATGCACTACATGCATTTTTAAATAATACAAAAAAACCCACTAAAAAGAGTAACATTTGAAACAAAACTCAGTGAATAAGATGTTAGAAAAGTATTTAGTCTGTATGTTTTCATGTATTTCTGTTTTGAATCATATTTGAATGAGAATCTCTTGCTCACACCATGTTGTCGAAGCAAACAAACCATACAAATTTTACATTTTCACTCAAGTCATGTATCTTCTGTGCATGCAGTGCATTGATCATCCACTAGGGGGCAAAACACATATACAGTGGTAACCCTACTTATGAGATTAATCCGTGCAGGAGCCGAGCTCGTTAGCTGGTTTGCTCGTTAGCTGGTTTGCTCGTTAGCTGGATGCATTTTCCCCATAAGAATACATGTAAATCTGATTAATCCGTGTCAGCCGGCCAATATACAGTATACTTTAATATGTAAATAATGTGTTTATATGGGTTTTTAAAACATAAACGAGACGACGACGGCGCTCGTGTAGGCTGGGGGCTAAGGAGGACAGGAGGACGGGCGTACGTGTATGACATGGTTACACTTATCATATGAAAAGTAAAAGTAAAATGTATCTTTCTTGTTCACTACCTTTTGCTGTCTTTGTGTCACTTTCACTAGCACTTTCACTTTCACTGGACAGCAGTCAAAGGTAATGACTGACCTCTTCTTCTACGCTAGCATCTAGGAGAAGCTATGACCGCCACGCCCCTAGCGGTTGGCATACTTGAACTAATTTACGCTACTCGTTACTTGGAATTCGTTACCTGGAACAAAAATATTCCGAGATCTCGACTCCTTACCTGGAATACTCGTTAGTAGGGATGCTCATAAGTAGGGTTACCACAGTATCTGATTTTATACATCAGGTGTTACTTACATATTTATATATAATTAACATCTGATGTATTAGAGACTAGTTGATGTGGTTTAGGACCTCATCAGTTTAGGGCCACTTCCGACTGATCTTGGAACAAATTCTGGTATATTTCTGATTTCACTGTCACTAAAAGTGATTCTAGATCAGGACTTGAATTGGTTATTGGAGATGTAGGAACATTTAGCACTTACTTTGTGGTCTGAGCAGCTTTTTTCACCAAATTTATTCCCCAATGTGTTTGGTGCCAATTGACCCACCCATTTGTTGACTCTCCCCATCACTTGTAATGTCTCTGACTCTAGGAGGGTGCAGACTAACACAGGCCTCCTTGGATGCATGTGAAGTCAAGCTCCGCCTCTTTTCTAACAGCTGCTGATACATCGTTGCCGGGCAGCCAACACGCTTGGAGGAAAGCGCAGGATCCCCAGTTCTGATGTATCGCCTGGCAGATGCCTGAGCCAGTCACCTTAGTAGTGCTGGGGACAGAGTTGCATTGTACCCGCCCAGAGAGAGCACAGCCAATTTTGCTCTCTTGGCCCCGGCTGCCGATGACAAGCAGCATCACATCACAGTGACAGCACCTTAGTCTGCAGAGCCACTCGGGGCCCTGAGCAGGTATTTTGGCAGAACTGACTGGGCTAATTTAGGTGATGATTGATTTTTACTCTCCAGTTCTAAACTAAACAAACAAAATATGGATTCCAGACAAATCTCGGCTGAAGCCTGCTGATGGCGAGTTGCAAGTGGATAAAACAGGAGATTCGTTTTCATGTAAGCCATCACTGAGAGTTTGCCACGTAAAGTTAAGTCTAGCATGTGCATCTCACTATAGGACTGTGACACTTGTTTACACCAACGCACAAGAAATGCAACTGCGAGACTGGGCTTAAAAGACAGAAGACAGAAAACGAGGTAATGAGTATGTTCATATTCTGGACCAGCGATGTCTTGACGCCTCTCTGAAGAGAGCTGACGGCTGTGTGCTTGTTGAGGAGCTCTTGTGTACTGAGCTGCTCTCCTCTCTTAAACTTGTGTCTGTTCTGGCCCACACAGTGCATCTCACTCTCTGTGACACTAGTGATTTGGTCAGCTGTGCGCATCTCCACTGCCAAACGTGCTCTGCCGCCTAACTCCACACATAACGATGTTAGTCTATTTGACAAACACATTCATTCAAGCTTCATTTAGCCCTCAGCGAGCTCTCTCTGCAAAACACTAAGCTACCATTAAGATGTGTGTGAGGGACCCAGAACGTGAGCTGTAGAACGTGTCTATTCCATCTTCTCCTAAGTCTCTACAAAGAGATGGTTCTCCAGTGTTCTTAATGGTTTATATAGGACCATGAACACATCTTTCCATGGTGAAAGGGTTCTTCAGACTGAAGAGGAAAGTGCTGGTTCTATATAGAAGACCTTTGAAATGGCTCTATATAGTGCCAAAAGGTTCTGCTATTGTTATGATGTCAATTTTGTAATAGGAACCCTTTTTGGTGCTACATACTGTAGAACAATTTTGAAAAAGATTCTGTATAGAACCATCTACACTCTAAAAAGAGATGGTTCTTCAAAGGTTCTTTAGTAATGAAACTGGTTCTATATAGAACCATGAACACTCAAAGAACCCTTCATGTGGATAAAGGGTTCTTTCCATTATGAAATGGTTCTTCTAATAATAATAATTATTATTGTTGTTGTTGTTGTTGTTGATGTGGAACTGTTGTAGATGGTTCTATACAGACCTTTTTTAAAAAATGGTTCTATATAGCTCCCAAAAGGGTCCTGTTGTAGTTATGATTTCAAGCTTGTAATAACAGAGGAACCATTTTTGGTGCTATATAGAACCATGTTCAAAAGGTTTGTATATACAGTAGAACCCTCTAGAGCACATTCCTCATCAATCTGAAGAACCCTTTGAGTTCATGTTTCTATACAGAACCATTTTCTTTACTAAATAACATTCGAACAACCATCACTTTTAAGAGTGTTGTAATAGCAGAAGAACCCTTTTTGGTGCTATGTAGAACCGTATTCAAAAAAATGTTCTGCATAGAACCATCTACAACACATTCATCATTAATCTAAAGAGCCTTTTCACCATGCAAAGAACCTTTTGGGTTCTTTGAGTGTTCATGGTACTATATGAAACCATTTTCTTTACTAAAGAACCCTTAAAGAACCATCTCTTTTAAGAGAGTACTGTTGAAGTTACTGTATGTTCTCGTGGATTTGAGGAGCTGTATAGCTCAACACTGTATGTTAAGCATTATACTCAACAACTGACCCATAGTGCCTCAACACGGGGCACTTCAGTGCAGAACATAAGGAACGTGAAGTCCTGTGGAGCCGCTGTGTTTGTTACAGATGTAGAAAGAACCAGTAACAGTGTTGCTAACTGCACTTTGATTGTATCAGGCTGGCCTTAATTGAAAAATCCCACTAATTGTTCTTGTATGTAATTAATATTTTTAACTTATTTACAAAAACATTAAAAAACTATTTTTCACACCATAACATACGTTCACAGCCGTCACAGCTGCTTCCTCTAAAGCCGGCCAGTTAAAAATAGAGTAGAAGTGGAGTTAGATAAGACGTCTATATGCCTAATAGCAGTATAATACGTGTCATTCATTTTGAAAGCCAGTGTTTTTCACCTTCTCTATCAATGTTCTGTTCTTTACAACAGTAATACCTAGAACTGTGACGTTAACAAGAACTTTAACGTGGAATTAATCATGTTCTCCAAACAGGGAGCTGTCACAGGAAACGTCATTATAATACATTTGTCTTTATCTTTTCTGTTTTATTTTCTTTCAGACATGGCAGAACTGAAATTGGGATGAGCTCACGCGGGTGTTTTTGGCTCCTGTAGAGGGGCGGCATGCCAGGCTGTGGACGCACGGAAAACAGCGCTGGTTTATTTCCATCTGCCAAAAATCGGGGCTCATTTTTATATCCAGTATTTTATCTGTCAGCTCTGAAATTTATCAGTTTCTTTGGTCTGTCATGTTTGTGTTTACCTTTATGTGATGATGCGGTACAGACTGTGTGGTTTGGTGGTTGGCATGTTCGCCTCTCAGCGCTGAAGTTTTGGGTTAGGGTCCCCATCGGAGCGGAGTTTCCATGTTCTCCTCGTGTCTGTGTGGGTTTTCTCCCACAGTCCAAAAACATGGAGATCAGGTGAATTGGCTCTAAATGACCCTGAGGTGTGAACGATGGTGTGTATGCCCAGATATGGTTGGCACTGGGTGATCCCTCTAGTGCTTGACGCAGTCCTCCAGGTGAACAGTTACTTCCGGTTGGTGTAAGAGCAGTGGGTTGACTGTAAGGCATCTTTGGGTGTTAGAAGGCTTTTCGGTTTACAATATTGTCTGAACGTCCTCTCGTACCGGTCCACTCGTCGTTTTGAAGAGAAAACTGTCTAACGAATGAGGCACAGTGTCCAATGCAGACTCACATATCACAGCTTTCCTCTATGAGAACCCAATGTCTTGGCACCCACTTAGTTGGCACCTGTGGGTGTGTTTACATGTAAAGATTTTTGCCAATCCAAACTGAATGTGAAGGAAATTTACACACACATACTACACTGTCGCTCAAAAGTCTGACGTCACCTATTTTCCATTTTCCACGTCAACGCAGGTTCTTTTTCTAGCCGTGTGGAGACCACGACCAAATGCTGCCGCTCCAGTTACTCAGTCTTCTGCGGCAGAACCTTCTCAATGGTTCACTGTAGGTTTGGCGTTCTGGCTTCATTTTTTCATCTGTGAACACAGAGCTGATGTGACGTGCCAAAAAGCTCCAGTTTTGTCCAAAGAACATTCTCCCAGAAGCGCTGTGGCTTGTCAGAATGCATTTGAGCAAATTCCAGTCTGACTTTTTACGCTGAAGTCCTCTTGGGTCTTCTTTCATGGAGCCTGATGTTCAAAAAGTGACGGATGACGTGATCAGACACTGACGTACCTTCACTTCGGAGGCTAGTCGAACATCATTCTGCTCAATCTGGGGTCGATTTTCTTATCGCGGCCGTGTCCAGTGAGGTTGGCAACAGGACTTTAGTAATATCACAGGAACCTCAATCTGCTTGGAGATGGTTTTCTAACCTCTAACGTGCTTTTCTTTCTGGACAAGTTCCTCCTTTTCTCTCTCTGGTTCAGTGACAGTTAAAGAAAAGGCTGAAATCACAAGAATAAATTATTTAACAATTTGTCTCTGGGTACCAACAATCTGTCAAGGTCATTTTAGAATGTCGTGGTTAGTCCACTAACCCATCACCAGCTCCAGGACAGGGCATCAATCCATCACTGGGCACACCCAGATAGCAAATTTATTCTGGCCCACACCTGGCCCTCATTGCCCCTTTTCATTTGGCCCATTTGCCGCATGAATTTGAGAGGACCACTTCCGGGTGCAAGAAGTGGGCCACATATACACCAGATTAGGGCCACATATCAGCCAAAGGTGAAGCACACACAACTGGGCCAAATCTGGGCTAGAAGCTAGCCACTTATGGCTCAAATGTAGGTAGCACTGCCATATCTCTGCCAGAAGTGGACCACATCTGTTATGGTACATGTGAGCCAAATGGAGGTTTTCATTATAAGGGCCACATTTGGCTCACATGCAGTTTGCCATGCTGACAGTGGGCCAGCAGTGCCATTTCTCAGCCAGAAGTGGCCCACATCCATATGCTATCTGGGCATACACACAAACCCAATCCACCTGACCTCCATGTTTTTGGACTGTGAGAGGAAACCGGAGTCCCTGGAGGAAACCCATGCAAACACGGGGAGAACATGGAAACTCCTCCCAGATGGGGACTCGAACCCAAGACCTCAGCGCTGAGAGCCGAGCGTGCCAACCACCTTTTCACAAGTGCTCTGCTTTACTCTATGACATACCAAAGGCATTTGAGTACATTTGCGATTGTATTTGGTGCATCAAAGTGAAACTGAGTGAGGACACAAGAGAAAATGTTCAGCGCTCATAAACATGGAAGAAGGAAAGCAGATGGAGGAACTTTTCTCTGAAGAGATGGCAGGATGGCAGCAGCTTTTCAGGGTCATAGCAGGACTGCCCTCCAAAGTACACTGACAGAGCAAGCTGGCTCCACCTCAGACGCTGCAGTTTTCCAATCCCATCAGTCCCTGGGTCTCAGAAGGTTTTAGTGGAGACTCTCCACAAAACAAAATGTTAATTCTGAAGCATTTTACTCTGTTTGTTCTGTCTGAGTCGTGTAGCTCATAGACAATAAATTCATGTTTTTCCTAAAAAACCCCACAGTGACTAAAACACACAGTAGAAGACAGCGGGCACATGCTGAAGCAAACCCACAGTGGCATGAACTCTACAAGACCTCTGAAGGCGTCCTGTGGTATCGGGTATCAAATGTTAGCAGCAAATCCTCTAACCCTCAGGAACCGTTTGATCAAATCATATCACAGCACTAAAACGTCACGCGGAGCTTTGTTTGAAAACTAAAAGGCAGTTTTAGTTTGACGTTGATATAAGAAAGAGATCATTTAAATCTGAGCTAAAAATAACATGTTCTGGAGGTGGGAGGAGGAGAGATGCTCGTGAGGAAGCCACACAATGCAGAAGGACCTGCAAACGCTGCCACCAAGTGGATAAAAAAGGAACTTCACGTCTGCTTTTTGTTGTAAGTAGTTGTATGTAGCTTCATGTTTGTGAGTTTTATACTAAACTCTTAAAAGAGATGGTTCTTCAAGGGTTCTTTACTATATAGAACTATGAACACTCAAAGAACCCAAAGACTTCTTTGCATGAGGAAAGGGTTCTTCACACTGATGAGGAATGTGCTGTAGATGGTTCTAAATGGAATTTTGAAAATGGTTCTATATAGCACCAAAAAAGGTTCCTTTTGAACCATCTACAGCACAATTATCCACACAAAGGCTTCTTTTAGTGCTCATGGTTCTATATAGAACCATTTTCTTTACTAAAGAACCCTTGAAGAAGTGTAGGATTATAGTAGATTTAGTTTTTAGTGAATTTTTGGCGCAAAAAGTAAAAGTCACGTCATATAGATGTGCTATAAAAAGTGATGTCAGACTTTGGCATGGTGAACATTTTAAAAAAGCCAAAACGGAGCTGTTTTAACACATCCCACAGACGATCACTCAGACTGAGAATTTGGATGACAGTGTCAGTAGGTACTGACCACCGCTGACCGGGCAGGGCTCTACTTCTACTGATGCCCCAACCCACCTGGCTCTGTACATCCAGCCTTAACATGACAGACCTTGTCAAAGACGAACGTCTGAACATTTATCTCACATCCAACATCTGGACTCTCTGATATATCCCAGATGATTGTTATGAGAGTACTGCACTAGACACTTCACTGCAGAAGATTCAGTCTTACATAACATGTAAATGTTCTCCTGCGGAGTTAACTAAGGTACTAATTCACTATTTGTAGCCAGTGGTGCAAATGTGCATTCCTTTAAGGTCAAAGCACTTTGAAATAGCACTGATCATTATCTCCTAAGCTGAGTCAGGCATGTTAGAGAAATGAGAAAGTGCTGAGATATGCAGCTGCTAGAAGGTGAAGCCCTACAGCAGGAATGCAGTTTGACATATGCTATAAGGTCTGTATATAATCAGTGGTGGACAAAGTACTCAGCTCTAGTACTTAAGTAAAAGTATTGATACTTGTGGTCAAAATTTACTCAACTACAAGTTGCTCAGTCAAGTTTACTCAAGTTAAAGTACTGAAATACTTTTAAAAATACTCAAGTATTCAAAAGTGCAAATTATATTTTGTAATATCAGTACATTGCTGTATTTTTGAGTGCTTTTGCAGAACCTAACTTGCTGAAACCACCTGATGATGTATTGACATGCAGAACCACTCTGCAACAAACAGTCTACACCACCTGTAACACTTCCAACACAGTCTCACACGAAAACGTTGTAGGGGTGACTTTCTCAAGTACCGCGCCGGAACGTCTACCCAGTGACCTTTCTGCTCGTTCGGAAACCCCCGGATTTTGCATCATCACCTGAGTGCAGCTGAACGTCCGCCATATTGCTACCTAATTGGTTGGCGCTTGGTGGTGCATCGACAGTTATCACACCAACATTTGCCAATTCCATCTGCTCCCGTATAAATGCCCGCGCCTTGGTGACATTCCAGCGCTATAAAACCATTTAACCCACTTATGTGAAGAGTCTTAACTTGCTTAGCTTATCTAGGCTAGCGTTAGCTAGTTAGTTTATTGCTAAACTAATACTAGCTAGTTAGCTTATCGCTCATACAAACAGCGCAGGCGTCTGCGGTGATCCCCGTTTATCCTGCATCTTAAGTAACGCCCTGTTAATGAAAAATCCATCCATCCATCCATTATCACACCCGCTTAATCCTTATCAGGGTTACTTAAACAATATAAATCTGAAAACACAAACTGCAAAGCAATATGGCGAACATTCGGCTGCACTCGGGTGATGACGCAAAATTCGGGGGTTTCCGAACGAGCATAAAACGTCACTGGGTAGACATTCGGGCACAGTACTTGAGAAAGTCACCCTTCCGACGTTTTCGTGTGAGACTGTGTTGAAAACTTCAGAATAAAAATGCAATAAAAAAATAGGACAACTATTTTTGTCATTTTTATATTTACCCCGCAAATAAAATAAAATGAAATAAAATAAAATAAATAAAAAATAAAAACAGGAGACTTTTCTCCTGACAAAGAGAAACACTGGGAACTAAGAACTACCATACTTAATATAGAAGCTTATAAAACAGTGAAAGCTCTGCACAGATTAACACCTGAATCAACATCTTTTTCAGCAAGACAAACTCAATCAAATAAATCCAATTAAAAGGACAATATTTTATTTCTCCCTAAAACATTCTGTTTGAATGAAAGCAGGAGCTCAGCTCAAGTTGATGATGGTGTCATTTTAAACCCCAGCTGTGAGCGGAGACTGTGATTGGTTCCCCTTCTTGTGAGGAGCAGAGCGTGTGGCCAATCGCATTTCAGTAAAGAAAATCAGCAACAGTGACTACAAAGCTATGCTGAGCCAAAAGGAACGAGTAACAACAAGCTTCCTAGAAATGTAGTGGAGTCAAAAGTACAATATTTGTCTTTGAAATATAGTGGAGTTAAAGTCACAAGTTCACCAAAAAATAAACACTCAAGTAAAGTAAAAATACTCAGAAAATGTACTTCAGTACTGTCCACCACTGTATATAACAGAGCTTGGTGAACTTTGACGTGACTTACCTCTCTCTCTACTCTCTTTCTCTCTCTCTCTCTCTCTCTCTCTCACATTCTTTCTCTTTCTCTCTCTCTCTCTCTCTCTCTCTCTCTCTCTCTCTCTCTCTCACATTCTCTCTTTCTCTCTCTCTCTCTCTCACACACATTCTCTCT
>BRDA01002513.1:13912-43912 GCA_036984385.1 Crenuchus spilurus
AGTGGAGTTAAAGTCACAAGTTCACCAAAAAATAAACACTCAAGTAAAGTAAAAATACTCAGAAAATGTACTTCAGTACTGTCCACCACTGTATATAACAGAGCTTGGTGAACTTTGACGTGACTTACCTCTCTCTCTACTCTCTTTCTCTCTCTCTCTCTCTCTCTCTCTCACATTCTTTCTCTTTCTCTCTCTCTCTCTCTCTCTCTCTCTCTCTCTCTCTCTTTCCTCTCTCTCTCTCTCTCTCTCTCTCTCTCTCTCTCTCTCACATTCTTTCTCTTTCTCTCTCTCTCTCTCTCTCTCTCTCTCTCTCTCTCTCTCTCTCTGACACTGGACCCATCTGCGTAAGAAACAGGCTATGACTCAGGAGGCATGATACACAACAGAGACATGAGTGGACTAGTGGTGAGATGCACAGACGAGCAGTTTCAGGACAGGGTTCATCACATTCATGTGCTTCTGTTTCTTAGCAACACTTCACTATGCACTTTAATTTCAAGTCATGATAATTATCCCACCCCCCAGGGTCTCCAAGCATTGCAGTGGGAAAATGATGGCCTCTTCCAAAGCATCTAAAAAAGTTTTCGAGGCTAATGGATGACTACATTTAATCCAACATCATTCTTGAAATGTAAACAAACAGGTACAAATACATTATCAATCAAATGACAGTGAATCTTACACTGATATAATACTCCAACCCAGATGGAGCGCTGAGAGTTGAACGTGCTAACCATCAAGCCACTGTGCCATCCAATGAACCGTCTGGACCATCCCAATACTCATCTGTATTGATAAATGATCAACATAAGACAAACAGAGGACTATGTATCATCTAACATCTACTCAGTCAGGCTGTTTGTAAAGGATTTCCGTCAAAAGGTATTGGCTGTAAAAGATGTCCCTTAACTAGTGTCACAAGTCCTGATTTGGCATTTGGTCAGTAAAAAGTTTCTAAAAGTAGCCGTAAACATGGGGCAGTATTGCAGAAAAGCACACTGAGATTTTAAAGCAACATATGCTGTCATAAAAGCAACATCATGCGTACATCATGAAACAAGACAATGCAAAACCACATGCTGCACACATTACAAAGGCATGGCTGCAAGAGAAAGAGGGTACCAGTCCAGACCTGTACCTGCACAACTTAACATGCAAATCTACTGAAGCTATGCAGGTCTGTCTCTGACTAGTACTTGCATTGGACGCCTCCTTTTTAAAATAACTTTTATATCAGATGATATTAGAGATCACTGGAGCTGTGTGGAGTCCCTTCCTGCTCCAAATGCTCCAGTCATTCATCAAGAAATCCTTCATCACAGGACTGAATGGCTATAGGCCTGTCACATGCCAAAAATCTGATTCAGACAATGAACAGAATACTGTGGCTGAGCAGTTTTATTGCTGATATTTCGGAAGCACTCAAAACGAACCTCCTCAATTAGTGTATAATAAATGCACTAGGTCAGTGGAGCACTTCCTCATTTACTTTATGAGAGGAGGCTTATCATCACGTTCATTAGAGATTAAATTAAATGAGAAATGAATTATTCATGTCAATGGTCTTTGTCTCACTTACCCTCTGATTAATATGCTGAGCAGCGAAAAGTTAGAACACTTAATTCATTAGCTTTTCGTAACCACTTTCAGAGAGAATTTAGAGTGAATTCATGTATTATGGGATATCAAATAACTGGAGACACTACAAACCTTGTGCAGGCTTAACATTTTGTATAGAGTCCTTCACTTTAGTCGCCAAGCCATTAAAATAAATCAACTTAATGGGAATTAAATCCCAAATCTATTTTGCATGAAGAAACAATTCATCATTCATTACAAGCTTTGTGAATATCTGGGTTTCCCTGTTTAACACTGCAGAAAGATTGCATTTAATCAGTAGATACCACTCATTTTCAATATTGTACATCTGCCATTTTAATTGAAATAGAGGTTATTTTTACTAATACTATGATTATTACTGTTATTATTATTACTATTATTACTATTATTATTATTATTATTTTTAAATTATTATTATTATTATTACTACTACTATTATTATTATTACTATTATTACTATTATTATTACTATTATTATTATTACTATTATTATTATTATTATTATTATTATTATTATTATTATTATTATTTTTAAATTATTATTATTATTACTATTATTACTATTATTATTATTATTATTATTATTATTATTATTGGGGTGGCACGGTGGCTTGGTGGATAATTCAAGTTCTCATCTGGGTGGAGTTTCCATGTTCTACCTGTGTCTGTGTGGGTTTCCTGGGGGGTCTCCCGGTTTCCTCCCATAGTCTAAAAACATGCAGATCAGGTCAATTATGTACTCTAAATTGTTTGTGTGTGTGTGTGTATGAATTGGTACCCTGTCCTGGTTCAGTGGGCTAAGACGCTTACACTATGATCAAAGGATGGCGAGTTCGGTAGCCTCAGAGAGCTAATAATGTTTGCTGGCTCAGGTGTCAGCTGATATATCAGAATTGCACTTTCCTGCAAGTGTGTTGGCTGCCCAGTGACGATGTATCAGCATCAGTAAGAAAAGAGGCAGAGCCTGACTTCATATGCATCAGAGGAGGCCTGTGCTAGCCTTCACACTCCTAGAGTCATTACAGTGATTGGGAGACATTACAAGTGATTGGGAGAGTCCTAACGGATGGGTGGGTTGACTGACTATCCCTACATTGGGGGGAATCGGGTTAAAAATTACTACTGAAAATATGTCTAAACGTTTTATTGGAAAATAAATGAATGAATGGATTAAATGTCCCAAAGTACCTGAATCCACATTACAGTCAGACCAGTTTCAATACGCCAGACTCCAGGCAGTTCCAATAAGGCCAAATTCAATAAAAGAAAGCCTGAAATGCTGCATGTTTCATCAAGTTTAAGGCCTGTGAAAGTAAAGCAGGTCTCAGGGATCACATCATGAACAAGTCCATTAAGCCTTAATGGGACTGATAAAAACCTGAGAGGAAGCAATAGAGCAATTACCCGAAATATTTATAGCGGATGTAAAATTGGCCGTTGTTATAGGATTTGGAGTCAATTATGTTTTGACGTCACAGGGCAGCAGTAAACAAAAGCAGCGGGCATGCACAGTTACGTCCCCCCACTTTCCTTATCATTCGATCCGTGAACCACGGTTCAGGCTAACACACAGAGGATTTTGTTTCCCATTCAACAACACGGATACAAACAAGCAGATGAAGAGAGCACTCGAGAGCACTTCATCACATAGATGTGAATGATGTAAATTAATTTGTGCAATTCATTTAAAGAGCCTACATACTGCATGAATGGATGGTTCGAGTGTGTTGCTTCACGCTTCAAAAATAAGCTTTATGTTTACGATTTGAGAAGATGAAAAGCCTGGACTGGCAGAATGTCTTCATAGTGGTCATAAAAGTGTGTTTTTGCTGGGCACTTTGTAGCTTCACCAAACTGTAAGCATCAGTAGAGATGTATAGATAGTGTTTATTTATTATATAACTTATGTGTAGCCTAATGGTAATTAGGTTAAGTTAGTATGTTTTTGTTTGTAGCACAGATTTAGCGTGGTTTAAATTCCCTGAAGCATATAACTGAGAGCATTATAATTATATTAATATATTACATTAAAATATAATAATTAATTTGATCTATCTGAGAACTTTCTGGGTGCAGTTTTAACGTCTGATTGACATTCCACTATGAATCAAATAGAAAGTGTGGAGACGAGCTAGGAGCCATTTCTCAGTAAACTAAGCACTTTTTAACAGAGAGCAGAACAAAGGAAGAAAAAAGAGAAACGCAGCCGCTCTCAGCAGCACCGCAGCTGGACTGAACTAGCTGAACTGGCTGCAACCTTCATGTGACTTCCCTCTACACAGTAAATCTGCCAGTGTTAAATCAACACTATTAGAGTTAAATTAACACTGAGGGTGTTACATTTTGACACTCTCAGTGTTAATTTAACTCTAATAGTGTTGATTTAACACTGGCAGATTTACTGTGCACACCTGATGAGGTCGTGGTGAGCGGTCAGCTTTGTGATTGGTTGAAGAAAGCTTATGTAAATTTTACAATACATGGAAAGGCAAGAAAAAAATTAGGAAATACAGCAGACATGTATTAGCTTTTGGCAAGTTTTTTTTTTTTTTTAAGAAATGCCAAATCTAGTGTGCATCTGCAGGTTCACGAACTGAGAAATAAACTTATAAAATTATGTTTTGAAGAAGAGTTTTACAGAATATTCTATATTGCATATTCTATGTACAGTTTTTTTATATTTAAAATAATGTCCAGAGCCTTTAGTGAGCATGTACTTGCTTACCCACGATGTCTGACATGATTGGCCGTATACACACACAGTCATATCAAAATATTATGATATATTATGATATATATTATGATATTTTATAAAGATCATCCATAGCAATAGCTTTTCTAATTTCTGTCCTGTTGAGTCCGACTGTATTGCTAAGATAATTTCCAACTTGACACTGCTAATGCTCTGTCTCTCCAACATTTTCTACTCCTACTCATTAATGTCTCATTTACTTCTGGTTTCTCGTGGTCTCAGTTGGTTATTAACTCCAGTACAAATATATCATACTTCACTACTGGCCTCACTCATGCTGTTATCTTGGTTCAGATCTTAACTAACAGATTGGTGTCAATTTCTCACTACAGAGAAGCAGACATAGATAAGTCCCCAACTTCCAAATTGCCCAAGAGCATTGGATAGTTCCCCAAGGCTCTGTTCATGGCCCTCTGATATTTATTTCCTATACACGGACCCTTGGAAACATTATTCAATCCCACTATGGTGGATAGTACTCCTTTGCGTCTCCATCTGAGAAGCTAATGAGATGTTAAGGAGATGTCATTGTTGATTTGTTTTCTTTTCGACAGGGTGCCTCTTTTCTCACTGAGTAGAAATGAAAGATTACCTCATTTAAGGCAGTGGCAACTTCATTCTACCATCAAGCTCTCAGTGGGCTCTTTGTAATGTACAGATTAAGCAAAGTCAGAATCCATTACACCATCGGTCGGTTTTCTTCACCGACAGATCTTTTAAAGACAAAAATTCATGCAGAGTGTGTTTTATCAGTATGGGGGGCATATTTACACTTGAGGCTTTTAGCAGACGCTCTTATTCAGAGTGACTTACAGTTGGGGGTTAGGTGTCTTGCTCAAGAACACTTCAGTCATAACCAGCCCAGGGATCGAACTGGCATACATACAAGACCAGATCCCTGACCACCAGGCCACGGCTACCCCATATCTCACAAGTGAGGTTCAATGTGTCCGCTCCAATATACAGTGGTGCTTGACAGTGTATTAGAACGTTCTATATGTTTGGAGAAAGGAGAACATTGCATTCCAGCATAAGAACCTTATCTCACCTGTGAAACATGGTGGTGGTAGTATCAGGGTTTGGGCCTGTTTTGCTGCATCTGGGCCAGGACGGCTTGTCATCACTGATGGAACAAATGATTTCTGAATTATACCAGCAAACTCTAAAGGAAAACGTCAGGATATCTGTCTGTGAGCTCAATATCACAGTTATGTAGTGACTAAGCACACAAAAAACGATTAAAGATGAAGTTGATGTTTTGGAATTAACAAGTCAGACTACTGACCTTGTACAGGGCTGATCAACAATGTTTAGTTATTGCAGTTGTGCAGTTATTGCTTCAAAAGGAGATAATACTAGAGCGTCTTCCTAACTGCAGCCTTACCTCAACACACTGTAAACCCAGCACACATCTGTGTTTCCACTGGGTGCCTTTTCTCTGCTGCTCCAGCTGGGCTCCTCGGCGGCCGGCTGTGACAAACCCCCTGGAGCAAGGCGAGGAAAAACAGAATAAGTCACCGTGTTTATAGTGAAAGCGACAGAATCCTCTCTATCGAGTGCAGGACAGAAGCTTGGCCTGTGGCCTTATAAGGACCACAGATAAACATGGGGATCAGCGCAGTCACCTATGGATGCATTCTTTACTGAAATACTCACAGCATCTTCACTTCTCCCTCTAACCACAGCCTGAAAACAAGCAGAGATTTGTTCAGTATTACAATAACATCAAGCATATTTAGTTATTGCTCAAGGGTGACACTGTGAACTTAAATCAAAGGTTCAAATCATTCTTAGGGGATTAGGCATTAATGATTTGGTGTTTGTTATTACTAACCCTGTAAAGCTGCTTTGTGACATCAGTTAAAAAAAGCGCTTTATAAATAAATTTGATTTGATTGACAGACTTGAATAATTTTCCTCAATAAATTAATGACCAAGTCTAATATTGACTGTGACATGTTTGATTTGGTTCTCTTTATCTACTTTTAGGACTTGTGTGACTCAGAACTGAATAAACAGGGGTGTTGGCTACACACTGGTCATTACTATTTTTAGAAATTGTATTTGGTTTTATTTTTAAAGCTTAACAAACGTGAGGTGACACTCTGTTTTACTCTAACTACAGATTCCAGACAGCTGGAACCCTCCAATGGAATATCCGGAATTACCATGTCATTATCATATCAATGACAGTGTTTTTTTGCGGGAAAATATGCTCTCACAACCTTGTCTCTGCTTATTTAAGCTCCTCTCACAAGTAAAGTATATTTTGATTCAAGCTATATATATTTGAAAAGTAGACGCTTTAAAGTTTCTGTGTATGTTTTGCATTGTTTCCAGGATAAAATCTCGCAGTTATATAAGTGCGAATATAAACAACTCCGAAGGGTTCACAAACTTACAAGCACCTCTGTCTATTGTGATTACAGCCAAGAAATCAGTCACTCTGTCAAACACTATTAAGTATCAACTGAATTTCAACAGATAGTTTGAAGGTCTGTATATAAGAACATTAGCTATATAACAACCTGTCCAAATAAAGCGAGTCAAAATAATATAACACATGTCCAGGCAAATATAAATGACTATTCTTTCTCGTTAGGTTTAATGGGATTTTTAGTAATCAGGAAAAATGCTACAAAAGATGCCACTTGAGTGCAGTGCCTGGACAGCTCAATTAATGGTGCTCCACAACAACCCATCAGACAGTACAGTTGAATGGATTTTATGTGTTTATTTGTTTCACCAAGGACACAACATCCTATGCAAAACCACAAAGCACAAAGGCTTTAATATGTACAGCAAGAGAGTCCATCTCTGTCTCTTGTCTGACCGCCTGTAGGTCTACTTACAACAGAACATTGGGATCATACTTGATAAAGATGTGCTATCTCCTTATCGAGATACAGATATTACATTCAGTTTGAAACAGCTGCAGTCTGAGAAAGACACAATAAGCCCAGGGGGCCATATGTACTGTATGTACAATGAATATAGTTACATAGTTTTAAATGTGTACACCATTTCCACAATTTCACTTTAACTACTTTTGGCAATAGCTGCATGTATTCATGTGGAAATGATGTATATATTCAGATCAAATATATCCAATGTGCCACTTTTTCAATGAAAGAGAGTGTGTTGTTAGGCTGGTGCATTTAAAGGGACCATATTCATTTGTCTTATAAATAAAATCCATGTATATCATTTGAAATAATTCGTTTTTACACTATTTTTCACCAAAATAAAGAACACGCTGTGTCCTTTACTGTGGCTTTAAGAGTAGTAAATTGAAATAAGCTCTGATTGGCTGCCTTCAGCCATTGTGGCCAAAACACTGTGAATGGGCGGGGCTAAACTGCTAATGAGCTAGTTACCGTAACATCACAAATGGACTTTGGATGAATGACTTTCCCATTGTTTACATACTAAATCAAGCTCTTATTTTTTAAAAACTGAAACGTTTTTTATATTATAGGCCCTTTAAATGCAAAAAAAAAGCTGACATCCTCAGGAGGTAAAGAGCAGAGACTAGTACAATGTTCCATTACACTGAAAGACACCGATTGCAAGCCAAGCACTTCATTTAACAATGTGACAGATATGACACCGAGATACTGTACCTTCACTCTTTTCTTTCCGTTCACAAAGGACTTCTGGAGACGGTAACTTAGGACAGGACAGGCTGAATAAAGGAATGCATTTACTTAAACTAAATGTATGTGGAATTTCCAAGTGAATAAATTATGTAGATACATCTGACTGCCGCCCATGCTCTGCCCAAAAGTGTGTTCCTCCTACTATTACAGTGACCATACATCCTATCAGTGAGTCACCAATACCTATTCAGGGCATTACACCATTACAAAGCAAGGACAGGGTGCCAATCCATCGCTAGGCCCACACACCACAGCAAATTGCTCTGAGAAGTGAGCATGCCACTGTGCCACCCTGTTCATCCAACCAATCCCCCAAAAAAGCCTCCACATAAATCTCACAGGTGACGTTGTTATATTGATTGGGACGTCATGCAGAGCTAGTCCAACCTAGCAAGAGTAGCTTGTGGGCAGAAAACAGAAAAGCTAATTAACGCCAAAGACAAATGTTGTATACATTTACAGACTCTGACATAATATATTCCAGTAGTGCAGAAATGAGGCACTTTTATCAGTGTACGCTCTCTGGGTTTTGGCAGAGTTTCATGGTCGCACGACACAAAAGCCTGGGACTCCAGCGAGCAGGAGTGGAGCGACATATGCATGATTTATTCCCTCTGTCATACTTGGCTAATGTTAAATGATGGCATTTCTGTAAGCAGCCTAAGTTAACTTCAACTACAGAGCCTGGGCAGCAACGCTTTGGCGTACAAGCACAGATATCGAAGTTGACGGCTTTTGATCCCTCACGGCAGCAAGGAATTTCCCCATTTGTTTGAGGAAGGCCAGACTGATCTTTGTAGCATATTGCACAAAGCTGTCAATAAGAAAAAACAAGAGCTCTGCACATTACGAAACAGACACATCCATTTTGCCCTCAGAGCAGATACAGGGTGAATCATCTCTTGACTCTGAAGGTAAACTGTAGGTCTCTCATCTTTTTAGTAGCGCACAACAAAAGATGCTATTCTGAGCCCAGCTAACATCACAGTAGTCTTCCCTGTTCTCCTCCTCGAGGCCTACACAAGCACAAATGCTCCCACATGCTATGAGTGCATAAACACACAATGCCCTTATACAGTTCTGTAAGAATGTACAGATATCTACACTCTTCACTATTATAACTCAGGCAGATGATGAAGAGCAATGAGGAGCATCAGCCACTACTTTCCATCAACACGTAGTACTGCATTTATTCCAAAAATATCATAAAAACATTTGTGTTTATAAAGGTAAACTGTCAGATCTTTTAGATTCATTACATGTTAAGTGACTTTTCAGGACTTTGTTGTTTTAATGTTGATACAGTTTGACTAATAATTTACTAATTAATAATAAAATTCTGAGATTCTGGATATCTGAGCCATACGGACCAACATTAAAACAAAAAAGACTTTTTTTATAAAGTTTTTTCAATTAAATTACGTACACAAATGAACTTTTCCACAATATTCTATTTAAAATGTGGTATTCTGTACTGTATACTGCACTGCATCATTAATAGACTACAAATAAAAAAGTGTTTTGATCAGCGTAGTGTAGTTTGTTCACGTTTTTATCTCTTCATAACAGTGGTCGGTATTCACTTAATTTAAACGCAAGTTTAAACGTCTTAAATGTAGCAGCAGATCTAATATTTCTCATGAATAGCATTGCTGTCTTATTACCTATTTTACAAGATATGATCTTACTACATTGGCAGGCAGTTGTGCTTGTTTTGAGAAATAATATTTAAAAGAATAATACAGAGGAACCTCGGTTATAGTTTGCCCTTGTTATCATACAATACATTTATTGTTGACTTTTTTCAGAGAAATTTTGTCCCAGTTATCATTTATCCGCCGTTTTTTTGTTGGTGTGCCCACGTGACTTGCTGCCACCTCAAAATGGGTGTGTGAACAAATAGCGGCCGAGAACTGGTGTACAAAACAAAGGCTGCAGCTGGACCACACCGGCACTCTCTAAAACAGAGCGTAAACCTGTAAGAGTGATGTTAAATGTTCATTTATCCTTTTCATTAGTCTTTTGTGTTTATTTCTCATTGTGTTCTGTATGTCGTTCCACCTCATGTACTACATGTGATGCGAATGACAGTAAAGTCTCCTTGAATCCTTGAATGTAAAACTATAGTTATTCTATATAAAATGGATTTTTCTTAACATTTTGGAGTGTCTAGAACAGCTTAATTGGATTTATATTATTTCTTATGAGAAATATTGCTTCAGTTATCATTGGTTTTTGTTATCAGACACTTTAGAACATACAGTGGTAGCCCTACTTACGAGCATCCCTACTAACGAGTATTCCAGGTAACGAGTCGAGATCTCGGAATATTTTTGTTCCAGGTAACAAGTAAAATTCCAAGTAACGAGTAGCGTAAATTAGTTCAAGTATGCCAACCGCTAGGGGCGCAGCGGTCGTAGCATCCCCTAGATGCTAGTGTAGAAGAAGAGGTCAGTCATTACCTTTGACCGCTGTCCAGTGAAAGTGATGCAAAGACAGCAAAAGGTAGTGAACAAGAAAGTTAGATAAATTTTACTTTTACTTTTATATGATAAGTGTAACCATGCCATACACGTACGCCCGTCCTCCTGTCCTCCTTAGCCACCAGCCTACACAAGTGGCGTCGTCGTCTCCACAAAGGTAAAAGGCTAATTTATTTTTCTATTATCATTCTATTTAATATTATTTGTTACTTTTTAACTACAAAATTCCTTTTCATGTGTTTTATAAAAAAAACCCCATATAAACACATTATTTAGCATATTAAAGTATACTGTATATTGGCCGGCTGACACGGATTAATCAGTTTTACATGTATTCTTATGGGGAAAATGCATCCAGCTAACGAGCAAACCAGCTAACGAGCTAACCAGCTAACGATCTCAGCTCCTGCACGGATTAAACTCGTAAGTAGGGTTACCACTGTATTAATGACTAAAACCGAGGTTCCACTGTATATACGAGCTCAGTAGGATAATTTCACTTGGAAACATTATTTTTGTACGAGTAAATGTCTACAAAATAGGTATAATATTAACAACAGCCTTATAATGAGACACATTAGGAATATTGCCTAGATTTACAATGCTTTTGCTTATATATACACTATATTCACAAAAGTATTGGAACACCTGCTCATTCATTGTTTCTTTTGAAATCAAGGATATTAAAGAATTTATCCTGCTTTTGTTGGAGTAACTGTCACTTTGGACAGTTAAGGCTTTCTACCAGGTTTTGGACCATTGCTGTGAGTATTTGATTGCATTCAGCCACAAAAGATTTAGTGAGGTCAGAATGTTGGATGATCATCACCACCTCATCCCCAACTCATCCCAAAAGTATTGTATGGAGCAGAGAACACAGCTTTACACCCCTCTGGCCCACACCTGGCATTAATATGGTGCCAACAGGTTAGTGTTTAGTCCTATTCTCTACAGGGACTAGACAAGCTGTGTGTGTGTATTTGTATATCTGTGTTAACTTAAATTAGCTGAATGCAATCATTAGAAAGGTGTCCACAAACATTTGGACATACAGTGTATTTCTTTGAGCTGAAAGGGTCCTTGCACTGTAACGCAACAAAATAAGAACAAATCTAATTGATGAAGCTTCATGCAGTCATTCATGTGTTTGATGTGAAATACTCCATTCTACAGAAACACACCCAATCAGAATTGTTTACAGCTGTTGGGATTGGAACCAGATGTCCGTAGATTTTACATCAGAAGACATAAAACCACACTCGCAGAACATTATTACATGAAATGGTGACAATTACTCTGCCTGAGTGCTGAGACATTATGACCTTAGACACATTTTTTGCATACATGCCGGGTGGAGAGGCGGTGCTCAGAGAAATCTCCTTTTATTTTCAGATTTACCAGAATTTCACCATTATCCTCATTACATTTACACTTATAAAGGTTCATTGTGATTCTGGGTAAAAAATACTGGCTATAGTATGAACCTTGTAACGTCTGGTTCCCAACACTCGGTTGGTGAGTTTTTCTTATGCCCCATTTCAGATCAAGACACTGTGAATGACTTTACATGGCACACTCTAAAAACTGCTTACAGTCTAATTTGGGTCATTTCCATAACCAAGCCCTGGGGCATTACATAACATGATATAAACTGACCCAGCTTTACTGAGTTACATTAATAGCCCAATAGATTCTTATTCAATTACAGGGTTACTTTGACCAAGCACTGGGCTGTATTTCACTCTTTTCGTGGGTTTTTGTCTATATAGTTTGCTTTTACATTATGTATTACTTCATTTTTTTAGTGAAAACAAGCATTATACCTAAACTTCCTAAGCTATTACTGGGTAATTCTATTAGTCCCACTGCAGCCTGAAAAATACAGGTAAAAGTACGGGTTTAAAACACTATTTGTGTTGGTTCCACTTTATAGGAAGTATTAAAAAGTCAATATTTTATGGATGTTTATGATTCATATATGCTGAAACTTTAACCTCTGGCTGGGTTTGTATTGTGACACAGTCAATAACCCAACACTGGAATAAATGACCCAACACAACACAATGACCTAACAGTCTCAACTCAATGTTTGGGGAGAAAAAGAAACCAGCACTGTCCAAACAACCCAACACAATGACCCAATAGACTCAACTCAACATTTGGGAAGGAAAACAACCCAATACTGTCCAAACAACCCACCAAAATGACCAAATAGACTCAACTCAATGTTTGGGAAGAAAAACAACCCAGTACTGTGCTAACAACCAAACACAATGACCCAACAGTCTCAACCCAACATTTGGGAAGAAAAACAACCCAAAACTGTCCAAACAACCCACCAAAATGACCCAATAGACTCAACTCAACATTTGGGAAGGAAAACAACCCAACACTGTCAAAAACAACCCACCAAAATGACCCAATAGACTCAACTCAACATTTGGGAAGGAAAACAACCCAACACTGTCCAAACAACCCACCAAAATGACCCAACTGTCTCAACCCAACATTTGGGAAGAAAAACAACCCAAAACTGTCCAAACAACCCACCAAAATGACCCAACAGTCTCAACCCAACATTTGGGAAGCAAAACAACCCAACACTGTCCAAACAACCCACCAAAATGACCCAACAGTCTCAACCCAACATTTGGGAAGAAAAACAACCCAACACTGTCCAAACAACCCACCAAAATGACCCAATAGACTCAACTCAGCATTTAGATAGAAAAAAAACAACCCAGCAGTTTTTAGCGTGCAGTAACTGAACTACACAGTTATGAAATAGGTTGAATTCCCCTTTAATTAGGGCTCTAATTATGCCGTCCTAATGCAGCGAAGTGAAGTATTACTTATGGCTCTGTGAGCAGCCTACAGTATAGTATGGAGGAACATGATCTGGCATGATGCCCCAGTAAGGTATTAAGTCAGAGCCTTCTCAGCTTTTTACATATTTGTATATTCTGTGTGGCTATTTTTACTTGACGAGAGCAAGGGCGCATACCCTCCGAGAGAGAACGGCTTGTGTGCCAGTTGGCATGTCACTATGATTCACAATGATATATTAAACTTAAGGTGTGCTTGGAGTTCACGTCGACCAGACTGTACAATAAAAGTCCGCATCAAACTGATCACAGTCTTGTTTGTAATAGCAGCTGTATGTTTATGTGTGTCAGTACTTATGAATGCACTGACTTTCCTTTGAGTTACAGGACGTTGTACCAATTTTATGCCTTCATATAAAGGAACAGATGGATCGAAAATCAAATGCACATCATGTTTCATCTACCTCAAGGGTAGCAAGGTGAGTGTGTGTTAGTAATCAGTCTCATAACAGGACTGCACAATGGATGTTTTTTTAAATTATCACAGAAAACGGCGATATAATGTGCAAAACAAATGTGCCTGTCACCACGCTTGAGAAAAGAAAAACAATATAGGCTCCTTGTCAAGCTATTCCTCCGAGCACTGCTTTTTCACACATCTGGAAAGAAAAGGCACACTTTCAGAACGGCTTGATCACCTTCCTGCCAGAGCTCATGATCCAAAAACAAACATGACACACAAACAGGAAGAACGAAACCTTCACAAATACAAAAAAAGACAGAAAAGACGACGCTAAGGACGAAGCTAAAATGACAGAAGCAGAGATAGTTCCTTGTGTTTACAGTCTGCACACGAGTTCATGCTCAGATTATTTTAAAGGTCCTTAGGAATCATCCAGGCATCGAATCAGCTGTTTTGAGCTTCAGGATCGCTGTGCTGTCAAGTGGAATGCAATGAAACCCCACAGATACCTTTGGAAAGGGTCTATCCTTGCTCCTTCAAGCGTTGGCATCTACATTAAGGACTCCATATGATTTCCTTCAGTCCTGTAGCTTGTTAAGGCTTCCGTACCAAACAGAAACCAGTGCAGTTAGACTCCTGGTTTCTGCATCATTTGAGGTTTTAGTGTCGATGTTCTTTGTGGTGGTTTGGTCAGCACATTCCTCCGTTCAGGTCGGTGCACTGAGAGAGTGTAATGGTGGTGTGGTCAGAGCATGCACACAAGCTGAACATCACATAAAACAACACAGCTGACCATAATGTCCCTCACACACACACACACACATACACTTGGACTCTCTCACACACTTTAGCACACACCCACGAAGTGGACACTCTCCCACTCTCCCTTGCTGCTCAGACGGTGGGCTCAGGGTCAGACTGAGTGAGAATGGAGTGTGGGTGAGGCAGGAGCCATCGCTGCGATGTATACACACACTCCTCCTGCTCACAGGTTGCTCTCATCACTCTCCTGCGAGGTCTTGTAACACTGCACTCTATAATCCAGCTCAGGGTCCTCCACTGGGCTGATGTTTGTTGTGCCCTCGTCTCGCAGCGAAGGAAACGGCATCCTCTGCCCGCTGTCCAGGCCATTCTGGCACGTGACGGTCAGCAGGTGCTTCTCCTCGGGGGTTGAGAGCGGAGAGGCCAGGCGAGCAATGTCCGGAAGTCTGGACTTAGCTGGAGCGTGGATGAGTGTGCTGTTGGTCATCTGAGCTGTGTTGCTGTAAGTGTGGCGATACTCCTCCTCAATGTCCTTCCCCAGCTTCCATCTCTTCCACCTCTTCAGGATCTCAGACTGCACCTGAACATCAGGAACAGAAAAGGAGCAAGCAGAATTATTCTCAGATACAGCTGTAACGATATAATTCACACTTATATTGTCATATATTTTATATTCATTATATCCATGAAGCGTGTGAGCAGATGAAAGCATGAAGTGCTCCTGATAGACAGCTGCATTGACTCCACTCTTCCTGCACAGTCTAAGAACTTGATTTCCAAATGAAATGCAAAACTGACTTTCCTCTATAAAGAGGAATTTGAAACACTGAGCCACAGTGAAGTTCTTTGTTGTCACGCCCTCGCCTCGTCTATCTCCCGGTCTCTGGCTACATGTATGTGTGCGTTTACATCCTGCCATGTGCTTTTGGTGATTGACACGCGTCCTGTTCATGTCTCCACCTCCCCGTGATGTCATGTGCACACACCCAGTCTCGTCATTTCTTGTGTCATTGGTTAAACCTCTCTCATTCTATCCGCAGCCGAGTTGTCTTGTTTGTGCCTCTATAAAGTCTTCCCTCTGTTTCCCTGTCTTTGTCCGTCATTCTGTCTTAATGTTATGTACTTGGTGCGACTCCCACAGTGTATGTTTTGTTATAAATGAACTCACGTTCACCAGATCCAGCTGCGTCCGTCTCCCTCATACTGCACTCACCGAGTTACACTATTGATCTTTAAGTGTCGTAAATAATGTTTTCAATTAAAAGTAAACTAGCTAAACAGACTGATCATGTTAGAATTTGCCACAAAGCTAATATTAGCATTAGCTAACCTGACCAAAAACCGTTCACAGGCATACAAAACAAATATCACTTCAATTTAAAACACAGTCTAAATATTAGTATGTTGACAAACACTGCTAACTCTGTCATTAGGTTAAATGTCACTCTGTAAAGCTTGTCCAACCTAGCAACAGTTGCTACACAGTAAATATGCCAGTGTTAAATCAACACTATTAGAGTTAAATTAACACTGAGAGTGTTACATTTTGACACCCTCAGTGTTAATTTAACTCTAATAGTGTTGATTTAACACTGGCATATTTACTGTGTATGAAAGAACACATTTGTGGGTGGAGCACAGATGATTAAATTAGTGTAATTTTAACATAGTTTTTGGCTTAAATTAAAACAGAATATACAACTGTGATATAGGAATTTACCTAAAGTTTGCCAATTTGAATTTTGCTAATTTGCTATGAAATTGGTGCATATGTTATTTTGAACACTTTTAGAATTTTTTGTCATTATTGTACAATTCTACTGTAAAGTACAGCACCTTATATACAAACATTGCAGGTCAGGATTTAATACAGAATTAAAAGAAAAGTAAAAATATATAGTATAATAATAAAAAAGCTTTATATCTTCATATCATACAGGTATTTGCATGTTAAGCAAAGCAAATGCATCAAACTCACCTCTTTGTTGACAAAGCAGTACAAGATGGCCACAAGCAGTCCCTGTGAATACGTCAGAATGTGAATCAGTTGTCATCACTTGTCATCACCTCTCTGAGCAATGTTAGCACCATTGCCAAACAATGACTGACTGCATTAACTCAGACTAGGAGAGCTAAAGAAAGACAAATCTGCACCGTCACTCATGACGCTCAATAGATGAGGCCTGTGAGGTGTGGATGAGGGCTTACAGATGAAAACAGTCAGATAACATGTTGTTTACTGAATAGTTTAACCCCCAGGAGTCGCCGATCATGCTGGTGTGAACAAATCATGTGGCTGGTGTAAGACGTCAAAGCAAAAAACTCTGATAGACGAAGAAAAAGGGGCGAGATGCCCATGAGGAAGCCAGACAATGCAGCAGGACCTGCCAAAACTGCCACCAAGTGGACAACAAAAGGAATCTTACAAGTGCTTTTTGTTGTAAATAGTTGTATACAGTGTAATTTTACCTTAATTTTAATAATTAAATATTCACATTTACATCTTTTAACATGTTCAATCTATAAAACGCTTCATTAAGCATGCTTGCATTTTTCATTGAGTAATGTTTTATTGAAAAAAGATACATTGCAACGTGGTATATGCAGACAAATTCCAAAAATGCTATAAAATGGCAAAAACAGCCCAAGATTCCCAAAAGCTAAGCATCTGTCACTGGACAAGTTCCTGTGCATATAAAGTGAATGGCTCGAACCGTGATGAAGAAGCAAAGTGTGCACAGATGGACCCTTAACAGTCCAAACGATTACATTTTGTCACATTGCTCTTTCTCTCTCTCTCTCTGATTGGTTAGGCAAACTGAGCTTCATCTGGACAATTCCTCTGATTTGATGATGGGAGCTTGACACTCTGCAGCTGTGCTCCACGCGAGTGTCACTTTGGGTTTGTCACCGTATGAATCAGCAACACTGCGATGTCTGCTCATTCTGTGTAATTATCTTCGACAAAATAAAAATAGTGACAATGTGTCCGCTCTTTACTCTTTATATGAAGGCAGGGGGAAAGGACATGCTCTAGTTGCGTTTGGATGGAGAGCACTGCTGATTTGGTTTAGTTTGAAGTCTTTTAGCTAGGCACAGAAACGTATTAGGTAACTACATAACTATAATCTTTTTGGTTTGGACAAATAAATTGTGACAATTTAGCTTTTTGGACCTTCAAGGCCCACATAACACATATTTACATAATGTACATTGGTTTTATAGTTTACCGCATTATTTATAGTAGGCTAGTTTCTAATTAAAACATTTAATGTTAACAATGGAATAAAAAGTCTCCAGTTTAAGAAATTAATATGTGATTGAGTTAATTCTGGAGCCTTTACCTGGAAGGAGTTGCAGAAGAGGTCTATGAAGAGCTTGGTGAGCCGCAGAGATACCGCACCGTTTGAGGTAGACTCGTCAGTGACGAATGAAAACAAGACCAGGTGGATGCCGAGCAGAGGGATCAGAGTGAGGGTGGACTTGGCAAGGCTATAAAAAACAATACATATCAGCAAAAAGGTGATCAACTGACCTATTCATACTCCACCCACAAGTGTGTTCTTTTATAGAAACGACTGAAGAAAAATACCATCCAAGCAAATAGTTTTCATCAGCTAAAAAACACAGAACTGAAGAAGAGGCCCAGCATCACTTAAACAGATCAGAAAGAGCTCTGTAAGCTTTATGTTTTATTCAAAAACGTATTTTAGCTGTAGCTCACCTATAGGCTAGTTTCTGAGTTTTTACTTATCATTAGATATTCATATTAATCAGGCAGACCTTGTCTTTAAACCAAGTAACAAGTAAAGTAATAAGTAATGAGATTACTTTTATCCAGAAAGAAATTAATAAAGCAATATAAGTAAAGTTTTAAAGAAGTAATCAGGTATTTGTAACGGAAAGCTAATCATTTAAAAAAGACATTTGCCTACATTCCAACTTTAGTTTGATTACACCCGAGGGGGTAGAGGACTAACCACGACCCTGATCAGGATTAAGCAGAGGAGATAATGGATGGATGGATGGATGGATATTTTACTCAAATCTGAGTGGTGTGTTACAGTTATTCTCAGATTGAATATGATTTTTCCTCACAACACTGGTTACACAATGCAGTATTTGTGGGTGGAGCTCAGACATTTGGTTCAGTACATGAGAACACTTACCGAAATTTGTAGTCAGAATATCGCATTTGGTGAGCTCTCAGCTTGGACACCAGGATCTTGATGATGTGGATGAAGATGAAGAAGTTGATCTGAGCAGAAGACAAAGAAGAATCATGGTTCATAAACAGTTCAAGTTACGGTTTAACATCATTAAGTAAGAGATAACAGCTGCCGAGGTGCCCTGTTACATGAAAGTCCATTAATTTCTATTGTCATATAGCAATGACTGAGCAGGAGAGGACGCAGCGGGATTCCAAAAAAAAAAGAAAAGGTTTTTACTATAGCATGGTGACAAAACATTGACTGAAATACATCTCTGTGAAAGACGTATAATACGCTGTGGTGACCTATAATGACAGACAAAGGATTCAGAAACAAAGAAACTAAATAGCAATGTGATTAAAAATTTTATGGACAAGCAGGGCTGTGATCGGAGACGAGACAAGTGTAAACACTGAGACATGACGTGGACGTAAACACATGGATGAGGTAAGCACAATCACATGGCAGATTTAAACAAAGAAAACGTGATAAAGACATAGATGAGGCAGGGGGCGTGGCCAGGGTCACAGGTATTTATGTATAAAGAAAACATGATGAGAAATCTAAAAATGACAAAATTGTCCATGTTTGTGAATTGGTTATTGACTATTGTTGAAGTAGGCTACTCTGTAAAAGGCTGTTATGGTTACTACTCTACATTTCCAGGGCACTGACTGAGAAAGGTGCTTATTTGTTTCTTTACCAGATCATAATGGCTTTGTTATACTGAGTTAATAGACACCTATCAGTCAGAAAAGAGTATTTCTTGTCTCCATCCACAGACTGTTTCCTCACACAGGAGGCAACAACCATTCAAGGAAACAAGAACACAGCTTATAAAGGCAAAAAGTGAGATGGGGAAATTTAGTGTTGTTTTGTTTAATAATGTCTGATACAATCTCAGACACCGCAAACGCTAAGATGCTGTCATTCCTGTCAGGCAGCGAGCATTTGAGATCATCAACAGCTGTGTGGGAAACAGACTGGGATGTTTTTGCCAAATGCTCTTCCGACCCATTATCACTCAGAACCAAAGCTGGCTCTAATGTGTGAGCGGTCATTATCTGTAATGCAGCAAAGAAGCAGAGTGAGTGGTAATTACGACAGAAAATTGATTCAGGGGCAATTCCTAGAAAATCTTTCCATTTAGGAATAAAAAACTGTTAAAATGACAGCTTTAAGATTAACTCCGAACTGGAGTTATACAGAAATGTGCTTCAAGTGCCAGTGAAAATAAACAACAGGCCTCAGAGTGGCTGCAATTTCTGCCTATTAATTGACTTTAAGGCTGTTAATAATGTCATGTTGCTTCACTGAATGTGATTTAATAAAGTCAACTGTGGATTTGTATTTTGTTAGCATCAGAAATTTAGTGTTGATGTCATTTTGAACAAGAAAACACATTTACGTGGCTGACTGGGCTCTGTTGAAATCTGTTGCCCGCTGCTTTGGGCATGTGTGTGCTCACTAGTGTGTATATGTGTGTGTTTACTGCACAGATGGAGTAAAGTTGGAAGTCAAATTCTATGTGTGGCACTATGGTGAAAGAGTTGGTTCTTGTCTCACACCAGATGTGTTTTATCATTACTCATCCCAACTTCTTGCACTACTTCCATCCATCCTCTTAACCGCTTAATCCTGGTCAGGTCACAGTGAGTCCCCCTACACCTTTACTGGGCCCTAGACAGGGCATTACACTAATTTTAGTGCTCTACATTTTTAAGTTAACTCAACTTGATGACACTAAAATGAACTTCAGTGAAGTCAAACTTCTTATTTTAGTCTAAATTCTTTCAAAATCACAATTTTTGGTTCTGCATTACAGTTTGGTAAATGTTATACGATGTATTTTATGTCAACATTCCCGCTAGCTGTAACTCTTTTATTTATATAGTGCCACTCAGTACCCTTGCCCTTTTCGCACTGAAATTATTACGTTATGCATTGTAGAGGAAGAACTATACAAATCCCTTAGAATCTTTCTTTGAGGAGCTTTGCTATTAAACATTTTAATACTGTATACTCAAGCATTTGTTGAGTGTCCTTTCCTCCTCAAAGACTTTCAAAGAGATTGGTTTTGTACCAAATCATGATTATAATCACTTGCTTGAAATCACATCATTATTATTATTATTATTTTAAAAAATAATTAAAATTTTTTTTTTTTTTTTTTTTTTGAATTTTTTAGAAGTTGCAGGTGTGAAAAGCAGGAATGGGTGTAAATTAACAAATGAAATACAGTTCATACTGTCTGCAGTGAAGTAAATGTCCAATTAAAAGTGTAAAAACTTTTAAAATACAATTTTTTTTTGTATTGTCCATACTTTCCCAATTTTGTCTTACTTAGGGTTATACGATAAGATCAATGCACTGTTACAAAGTGAATAATGTAACATGTACAAATAAATTTAGGCCTGTTCTTGGCCTCTGAGTGACAGCTTCTAGGCAATCATTCTATACTCAGACGATATCAGCAGATTATGAGTTCAAAAACTGGAGATGCTACAGCTGCAGAGTCCTACTTCATGTGGAAATAGGATACAAAATATGATTTACCCAACAAAGTGATTTAGGAGAATATTTGACTTGAGTCATGTGAACTGTAGTTTTGATCTAACTCATAAAAGGAGTGCAGTAACGTCATGTATCCAACAAGACCAAAAGCATTGTGGATCTTTTATACAGTGATAGCTGTGATGTCATAGAGAAAACTCATATTTCCATTAGTTCTGCCTGCACAGTGGCCTCTAGTTAGGCTACAAACAACAATTAAGAAAAGCAGGTTGTGGTTGTATTTTCATTATTTCTGAGGATAATGACTTTTTAAAAAATAAGCTCTGTGGGTTAACCTTATCTGGACAAGCGTAGAGTTTGAGCTCAGCTAAAAGAGCTGTTTAAGGGTGAGGCTAAAGTGGCTTTATCTGCTGGAACAGGCAGCGCATCTACACAGGAAGCTGACAGACAAGTGAATAGAAGAGTGATTAAAATAGAAACTGATATAAGTGGAGAAGCTCTCACCAGCACTGCCAGCAGTATGGGGGAACGGATAATCCACCAGTACTCCATGTTGATGTTCTGCTCCCAGCACCTGGAGATGGACAGCAGTGAAGAGATTATCATAATATGCACACAAACACACTCCACTCATACACTAGGCTCAGTATTTGACCAAAATATTTACAGTATCTGGTAGTTTTTTCATGACTCCAAATCTACTAACACTACTATTTTTTGCAATGGGGCGTGACAAAGGCCCAGCCTAATAGAGCAAAACCAGAGCAGGCATTAGCTCATGCTCTGTGTACTGTGGCCCATATGGAGACTATTCAGATAATCTTCAGCACCACATCAGTAGCATTTTCATCGCAAGAATGAAAGTGAATGGTGCTACAGATAAGTTTTCCAGAGAGAGTCAGACTGTGGCTGAAGGCCATTAAGGAAACGAGCCAAGGCCAGGCTCATCCACAAGGATTAATGGATGTTTTATCAGAGCAGAAGTCCTGCGAATAGACAACCAGACTGGTCTGGGAGCACGGGACAAAGGAGAGCAGATATGTACTGTCGCAGCAACAGGAGAGTAGATACAGGCAGTGGGGCAAAGCCAAACTAAGCCATGGCTGAGGGAGCACCATGCCACTTTAGAGCCCTTACATAACAGCTGAAGGTGTTCCAGAACAGCACTAAGCTGCCTGGCTCCTGTCCTGTTCTGTTTTACAGAGATAGATGAGACTCACTCTAACAGTCATTGGGAGAGAGGTACGATACAATGTACAGCGCTGCTTAAAAGTTTGTCAACCCTTCATTAATTGGCTACACTGCATAAATTTGATCTAAAACTTCATCAGACTGTCCCAAAAGTGGATAAAGATAACAAAATCAAGAAAAGAAGGTTTTTATCAGTTCTGGTCTGAAAAGTATTAGTCCCCAGTACTAACAAATGATTATTTCTGGTCCATTATTTACAGTGGTAGGTGTTACAGGTGTACAGTGTTACAGGTTTAAATGATTTGCCATTTAAACTTGAATAAACAATCTGGTGCCATTTTAAACATCAAATAGGTACATTTATTAGCTAATAAGTTATTTATAAGTGAACAATAATGTAAATTATCATTATGTTGGCTTATAGAAACTCTACTTTTGACTTGCCAACTTTTAATTGCCCCCCCAGATAATATATACAACAAATCATTTTACAGTACTGAAGTCTATGGAGATTAATTTGTATATTATTTGGTATTATTTGGGTTTTTAAACATAAAGAAACGCGTAATAAATAAATAAATAAATAAATAAATAGATAAATAAATAAATAGATAGATAGATAAATAAATAAATAGATAAATAAATAAATAAATAAATAGATAAATAAATAAATAGATAGATAGATAAATAAATAAATAGCTAAATAAATAAATAGATAAATAAATAAATAAATAAATAGATAAATAAATAAATGAATAAAATAACTAGTTAATAAGCAATCTGTATGTGAATGTTCATTCGGTTTACAGTAACTATTACAGTAGCCATTTTTGATTACCAGGTGTATTGTTGCACTTGCAATTTCTGACAATTACCAGATGGTGTTACGGCTTCCCGCTAAAAATGTTGTCATATAACATTAAAAGCAACATTTTCAAAATCATGTAGAAGATGATAAGGTATAAATAGTTGTCCAGTGTTATGGACATCATGCATTAAAGGCTTTACACAAAATTCTGTATCCTAAACATGCTATGATATTTTTCTTTTAAAGTCTCCAAAAGACTAAATCTGCTGCCATGTCTACCTAAACCCCTAAAACATCCCTGTCATACAACCTTTTCTGTAACTTACTGTGATCTATTAAAGTGTCCTACTATAAATCACAGACCCACTGGAGATGCACTTAAAGGTAATTGTGTTCAAATGAAGAATGCTGCCATTTATCAATGTCATTAATGAGGGCTGTGTACTTAGCATATTACATCATAAAATAGTTTAATCATATCCTTATTTATAACAGTAACAAGTAGGTAGAGGGTGTGCCTATCAAGTTTAATTTATGTCTTGAAAGTCGTCCAAAGAGCTACAGGATTATGTGAACTGTGCCTTGCAGAAAGAGGCTTTATTCTGATACAAGGCCACGGCTACTGTATGGCCAAAGAAAAATACAGTGATGTGGTCAAGTTTCTATTGTGAGACACGACAATACAACACATTTTTCCCAGCTACCACTTCAAAGGAAGGCAGCTCATCTGTGTAGCATCACTGTCTTGGGCAGAAGGGCTGAGGTAGAGTAGCTTGTGCTTTCATTCCTTGTACGTCTCTTATGTATTTGATTTGTTATTCAACAGCTGCTCCAGAGGCAGAGCAATCACCCTCTGCCTTTCGTCTGCAACCAGGAACAAAAACACGCCGGATATTGTTTTAAACATGTTCGGGGTCTCTCTCAGTAGATCTGAATGTATGTCATCCGCTCAATGGTCTTCACAAAATGTCATTTGAGACAGAATTCATGAGAAATATGCAAAAAGAACTTAAACTGCTTGACTGAGGGCTTTAGCGACACTCCCTCCACCATGTTGTGACAATCTTTGCACTTCAGTGTTTTTGGAAAATTGACTTATTAGTACTTACTCTTCATTCTCATACATATATTTAACAATGATCCAAGGCAAGACGAAGATCAGTGGGGCTCCTGTAAGAAACAGACATACTTTTAAAAGCTTGATATTTGGGAAATAAGCTCATCTTGCTGTTTTTGAATGAAGTGAAAAAATTACATATACTGTATAGTGGTAACCCTACTTACGAGCATCCCTACTAACGAGTATTCCAGGTAACGAGTCGAGATCTCGGAATATTTTTGTTCCAGGTAATGAATAAAATTCCAAGTAACGAGTAGCCTAAATTAGTTCAAGTATGTCAACCGCTAGGGGCGCTGTGGTCGTAGCATCTTCTAGATACTAGCGTAGAAGAAGAGGTCAGTCATTACCTTTGACCGCTGTCCAGTAAAAGTGAAAGTGCTAGTGAAAGTGACACAAAGACAGCAAAAGGTAGTGAACAAGAAAGTTAGATACATTTTACTTTTACTTTTCATATGATAAGTGTAACCATGCCATACACGTACGCCCGTCCTCCTGTCCTCCTTAGCCGCCAGCCTACACGAGCACCGACGTCGTCTCGTTTATGTTTTAAAAACCCATATAAACACATTATTTACATATTAAAGTATACTGTATATTGGCCGGCTGACACGGATTAATCAGTTTTACATGTATTCTTATGGGGAAAATGCATCCAGCTAACGAGCAAACCAGCTAACGAGCAAACCAGCTAACGAGCTCGGCTCCTGCACAGATTAAACTCGTAAGTAGGGTTACCACTGTATAATATTGTATATTAAATTTAGCTTTAAATATTAAAATTATTGTAAAAAGATACATTTTCACTATTTAACTCATAATGAGTCCTCACCCCAGCCTATGCACAGGTAGATACTGAAGTAGTTCCCTTCAGTCAGAACCGTCACTGCCAGGAGTTTGTGCAGGTAGGTGCCTTCCACCAACAGCCAGTAGCTGTTAGCTATAATACTGTACTGCATCATCACCATGGCAATCCTGCAGCCAATGGCAGTCTGTGAAACCTGAAGTGATAAAGGATGTTACATTTAAGAAAATGTATACCTTTATTTAATAAAACATGCAATCAATATCTGTTTTTAAGCTCTGACATTATCTACACTATGATCTGAAATATTTTCGTATTGCCCTGCCCACCACTATGTGTATTTATAAATATATATATATAATAGTGCTTTCTAAGTCCCAGCCCAAGGCTGCAGGGGTCCTCCTGATCTTCACAGCTCAGAACTCAAGCATGTACACTTTACTTCAAATTGCACAGCTCACAAGTTTGATCAGGGAAAACACTACATTCTGCTGAAGAATATTGGACTGGGACTGGATAACACTATGCTAGAAAGTATGTAAAAAAATGACTTGGTTCTGACTTCGTTCTTGACAAGCCACTCCATCTCCAGCTCGGAGGTGATGCCCGGATCGATATTGAGGCTGGGCCTTTCCAACAATGCATCTTTGATGAGGATGGATGCAGCTCGCAGAATAAAAGACGCAAACAGGTTCATGTGAATGTTGTTCCTCATGCAGTGCAGCTTCCTAGAAGTATTACAACAACAACAATAAAGCACTGATGAACAATGCTGTCTTGAAGATCATCAAAAAATATGACTAAAGCACCTAAAAGAAATTTCTGAGTATTGTTTTATAAGCACCACTCTTTGTTTAGGAATGAGCTCATGAAAGACTATCAGACAAAAGACTGCATGACAATCAAGTCTATCCATTGTCTGAAACTGGATTTTTCTAAATAATAATTATTCTAAAAAGAATTTTATGCATAAAGCATAACAAATAAGTCGCAGACTAATCCTAAAAAATCATTACAAAGAAGACCAGGAAAAGATCAGATAAAAATACAGAAACACATTGCTTAATTCCTTGTCAAATAATGAGCATCTGCTTGAACAGGTGTAACATGTTCTGTCTTTTTGTCTTTGTAAGCACTCTCATCTTCTGCATTCTGGGCAAGTTGTAGTTTGTCCATATTTTTAAAAACTTTAGTTAACAGTGTGTAACAATAGCTTATGTAAGAGAAAACAAAAGCCTGAGTCAACTTCCTAGTATCCTGACATAAACGGTAAGGTCTGTTATTTTGGCTTGCTTTGGTGATATTATCAATGTGTGACTTATCTCAAAATCCAGGTAATTACCTAAGTTCTTATCTTAAGGCAGACTCTAGATAAGTTCAGGGAATTATTAACTTTCCAGTGTTTTGTAGATGAATCACAACTTGACTAATGCAAAGTATTATATTGTACAGCTGTGGAAGCTGATTCCATGCTCAGCAGGTATACAAAAATTAGACAAAAAAGAGGACCAAGAATAGACTCTTGGAGTACACCACAGAGAATAGCATGTCCATCAGAAATATGGTTGCCAACTTCACTTAAATAAAATACAATTTTACTTACAAACAGTCTAAAACCATTCAGTATATTTGAGTGAATCATAAACAGGAGTACAGTCCTACATAAAAAATAGAAAACATTAATTTATGTTCATGATTTGATTCAAAAAGTAAACTGTCATATTTTATATTCATTACACGTAAAGTGAATATTCTTTCTTTTTTGTTTTAATGTTGATCACTATAGTTTATAGCTCATGAGTTGGCTGGCCAGGTACTGCTGAAAAAGGATGTCAGCTGATGGAAGTATGAAGTGCTCTAAAATCTCCTTGTAGATGACTAAACACAGTGGACCAACACCAACCAGCAGATGACATGGCACCTCAAACCATCACAGACTGCAGAAACTTCACATTGGACTTCAGACACCTTGGATTCTGGGTCTCTCCACTCTTTCTGATTTAAAAAAATTAAATCTGAATTTGACTTTCATCTGAAAAGAGGACTTTGGAGCACTGAGCAATAGTCAGGAATGGGGCAGTTGTAGCCTGAGAGATACACAGTATTTATACTGTCTGAATAGTAATTTACTAAAATGTGCAATTAAGTATATTCAGTACTGTCACCATTTCTTGAGTAGTGGTCTGACTCCAGTGGTTTTAAGAGCATTTGGGAAAAGGTCCGTTTCTGATGAGGACTTAGCTGAATCTGATACATAGCAAATTAGGCCTGTAATTTAAAAACCTCTCTGAAAAATAATTGCAGCAACATGGTGGGTCATATTCAAGATACATCCAGAGTGTATTTAACAGATCTACATAACGAGGGTCCTATCTAGTCCTCAGGGTCCACCACTGATGAGAAAGTGTCAGAGTGGGATTGTTACCTGAAGGCCATCAGGATGCCCAGTGCCAGCACCAGAGCTCCAAGGGAGAGAGAGTAACCCACAGTGTACATGGTCCTGAATTTACTGAGGATCCTCCCATAGTATTGCTGCAGACACACAAGTATGTGCACACACATGAACATTTTTGGTGCTATAAATAACTATAACCTACAAACCAAACAAATGTTTTTCAGACGTACTGTATCCATCTGGTCTGGGTCATTTGGTTCACACTCACTAGTGTTCTTCTTTTTGGACCACTGGCCATCTGCATCACACTCCAGGTACACCAAGCCATGACGAACTGGAAAAAACAAAGTGCATGTTTATGGATATAGGACATGAATGTCAATGGTTTTGTGCCAATATTCTGAATGGATTGTATCAGAGCAAAGACAAAGCTTTGAAGCTCCACCCTGACTAGCTTAATATTTCTTGACCTCATTCAACAATTCGGCTAATTACCAAGCCCTAGACGAGAGGAGTGAGGTGTTTCAGATAATTAAAAACACGCCCTCCTGGACTGAGTTTTGGAGAAATTACAGAATGGCAACCTAAGTTCAGGCATTTTCCTACAGCAATAGATCTATCATGATCTTGCAAGTGCTACACAGTGTGGACCTAAATCCTCAGACAGTATTTCTCTACACACACTTTGTCCATGAAAGGTTTCAGGAGATTTTAAGATATTTGTTGTCTAAGAAAAAACCTTAGCATAGCCTTAGGGTCTTTTCACCCTGGTCCCAAATACCTGAATCCACACCCAGGACTGATTATGGGCTAATTTGAGGGAGGGGCGCATTATAGCTGGTTTGCTTTCCAACACAAGAATTCTACCTGAACTGTGGACTGATTGTGCAATTCAGTGCATATTTTCTGCAAATGGCTGGAAGAGGTTTCATCCATTTGCTGCTTTTGATCATTTTCCTTGGATAAAAATGATCAAGTGGTGAGGAACATCTCTTTCACCATACAGGAGCACCAGCAAACAAGGAGCCATTCTCATATTACAATATTTTTTATCCATGTAGGCCAGTGCAGGATGTGTGTATTTCACCATTCTCTCAGTACCCACACTCGAGCCTTTCCCTGACATCACCAAAGGGAAATAACTCAATAAGTCAAAGCACTCATGGTGTAAAATGAGCCATGAATCATGCAACCCCACATGTGGTTCCAGAAGTGGGAAGCTTCCACACCTGCAGTGGAGGACACCAGAATTCCCTTGAAGTGAACCTCAGCAATGCTGCTTATAGATAAGCAGCACCAGGCAAATATTTTTAAACAGTTGGTCTGCATTCACAAGGCTGGTAAACACAAACAGGCTAGAACAATGTTAGAGCAGCTCTAGTATGAATGTCGTCATTCTATGGGCAGAGTAAGACGTGACTGATAAACCTACTCTTTCATCTCAAGTAAACATTTATTTATTTTATATTTATATGTTAACAGATGTCAAAAAATGCATCAGCAATACATATCAGTCATCGTCCACTATGCTCACTAAATATCACCACTGAAAAACCACTACGCATCACCACTGGTCACTAAAAACTCGGCGATCAGTGGTGTAGTGCACAGACATACTCGTTTTCTCTTTATCATTACCGCTGTGTGTAAACTCTCACCTTTTCTGTGCCAGGGCAGGTACCACGGGCAGGGCACACTCACTGTGGTGTTGGGCAGTCCGTCAGGCCAGCAAGCATATTTATCGAATGTCCTGTTACACATGAGACCTGGACAAAAGAGTCAAAGAACACAGTAGAAACATCTCAACATCAAAACTCTCCAAATTACACATCATTATCTCCTCTGATCCAGCTCCACTGACCCAGGGCGACCTGTGTACTTCACTGCTTTCTCTCTTCACTAGAACATGAGAGGTAGAACGTGCCTGCGTTCTGTTCTGCAATAATCAGGATCCCAGATAATCCCAGGTATTATCACACAGCACTGCAGTGACACCGATGTGGTGGTGGTTTGTTGTTTTTGTGCTCGTATGAGCTCTAGGATGATATGTACCTAACTGATGTGCACCTGTATGTACCTTACCGGAAATTCAAAGAGCAAAAGGACTCTGATCTGACCAGCACTCCCACTGCTGCTGACGAAGCTCACCTGTGACCGGAGGTTCTCTGCTGTTATTTTGGAGGCACTCATCTTTGTACATCATCCATCTTGCCATTAAGGTTTTCATGGACAAAGCAGACGATGCCTACAAGAAAACCCACAACGACGATGCAATCAGACAAATCACATGGAGTCAAAGTGAATTCACTGTAAACCTCTGACATCAGCTTGATTTGATTAATTAGGGCTCTTATAGGAAAGGGTTCAGTCAGAAATCATATTTGCATAATTTTTC
>BRDA01002515.1:0-19584 GCA_036984385.1 Crenuchus spilurus
TTCTAAACTTGAGAAACTGGTGTCCTCTGTCCCCAGACGTCTGTTGAGTGTTGTAAGAAGAAGGGGGGATGCCACACAGTGGTAAAAATGGCCTTCTCCCAACTTTCTTGGGATTTGTTGACGCCATGAAATTTTGAAACAACATATTTTTCCCTTAAAATGATATATTCTCTCAGTTTAAACTTTGATCTGTGATTTGTGTTCTATTCTGAATACAATATTAGATATTGGCACCTCCACATCATTGCATTCAGTTTTTATTCACAATTTGTTTAGTGTCCCAACTTTTTTGGAATCCGGTTTGTAGAATAGAATATAATAAATGTCAGTCATCAAAGTGAAAGAAATTATATATCTTTTTAGATTTTCTACTGTTCTCCAACATTTGTTGACCTTTTCTCAGATTCCTTAGACAATGTCTCTTTCTGTTTTGCTATTACATTGTATTGCAGTTGTGTTACCTTAATAACACAGAGAACCTCTCTGTTTACAGACATGATGAAACGGTGCCAGTTTTACATATAGTCTGGGCCTGTTTTACCTAGTCTGCTCTCGCATTCCTCCTCCAACCTCCTCCTTTCCAACCTTTATCCCTCCCCCTTAAGTAACTGAATTTAAACCCTGAAGAATATGTGTTCTTAGGACTGGATTGGTGACAGACTCAAACTATGCCTGTCGTCATCTTCTTCGAATAAACACTGAAATCTGAAGATCCAGTCTCCTGACTCTTCCTGACTCTCCACACCAGATTTCAAACAACTGGCAGCAGAGATGAACTGTTGCAAAATACACCCATGTAACCACAACCCTAGAACACTTTCTGAACTCGTAAGACACACAGCATATGTGGCAGGTTATCAAGGATATCACTTGTGTCTGATGGTGATGCCTTCCTCCCAGATAAGCATAATGACTTCTAGGTTTGATCTGAAGACAATATGCCTGCACAGAATACCCAAAACCCAATGACCAGGTAACCCATCTCTTCACAGCTGGCGTTAAGAAAACACTGCAGAGTGTTAACCTCAGGGGTGTCAGAAGCCTTTGTAATGTGGGGGGAAACATTAGCAGGTCTGGGGGTCCTCACCCTGAACATTTTAAATAAAATAGATGCCATTTCCTGTATTTTGGTGTATTTTATCAGGTTATTAAACATCTACTTTCACCACCATAAGTTAACACTTGATTCAATAACTATTTTAGAGAGATTCCTCTTTCAACTTGTCGATATATGCATCATCATGATTTTAAACTCACTGCTATGACTAAGATTATGAAATTAATGTGACACAATTGATCACAAATAATTACTTTAGGGGTGCATTTTATTTTTATTTTGTTTATTCTTGATTGAGTTTTATTTGTATCACAACATGCAACTGTGCCAAGCAATGGTGACACTCAACTGCATGTTTAACACTAAGAATAAAATAAAGTTCGGTGTAAGATCTAGATTAAGCTTTTAAATCAGTAATGTCTTTCATCAAGTTCACAGAACTGACTAGAATGCACCCAAAGTAAATATTGATTGAGTCTAAATTTTAGATTTCATTCACAACTGCTCAGCACCATTCATCACTCACCTCAACAACAGCACTCTCTCCACTGTCCCTACATGCTGACTTGCCTCTGACTCACTCTCAGTATCAGGCTCCTATGTCAGGAGAGATGGATTAAACATTGTTTTTTGTCTATTGCCAAGTGGACCTGGCCTCATTTTTGGCATTACAATACAGTTTAACAGTTGAAAACAACTCAATGGTAGATTTTATGTCATCACTGGGTGAAGTTATAGCTAACGTTAAGCTAGCTGAAGGATCACTTAACATTGACTAGCCAGCTAACTGTATTAACTGTTCATAGGAAAAAACTGTCCTGTGAGGAAATTCTGACTTATTTTCCTCCTCTTTGTGAAGAATCTCCTAATGTCCATTGTGTATATTGAGGGATCAGATATTGCAAACTATTAATCGTCACCCAAGAATGCTAATGTATACTAGCCTACTGTTAGTAAAGTAGCATCCTCCTAATGTTTCTTGTTTAGTTGAGCAGATATTTAACATGGCCTAGGGCTCATTTTAAGGCTGTGAAAAAGAATAAGGTTTTAGCAAAAGCTGGACATTGTGAGATGTAAACATTGCTGACATTACCTCATCCAGTTTTGAGCTGCACTGATGATTCACTTCCTTATTTATGATGCAGGCAGTGTTGTGAGTATACAGGAAAACCCATAGTGGAGTTTTAGTGTTATGAGTATTCTCCTATCAATCAAGTGGATATGGATTCTTACTCGAAGCAGTAGAAACAGCGCTTCGTGAACTAATATTTTATGTTAAATATCAGGGGGTGCAAACGATTTTTTTTTTAATGTGAGGTGGACACATCCCCTTCACAAACAATTATTGCGACGCCTATGGCTAATCAACACAAGGCTGCTGGACCTGATAACCTACTTGACGGGGTGATTAGTGTGTTGGCCAGCTTGCTAATGTCCTGCCCATAGGCTGTATATGAAAACTCTACACAACACAGAAGTGAGGCCAAAACAGCTTGGATGTCCTCTAGTGGCTGGTTGCTGTACAATTTTAAACCCCGACCACAACCGTTATATTGAATGGGAGCTACAGCAAGCTTTGAAATTATTTTCCCGATTCAGTGATTTTTTTTTTTTTTTTTGGTAGCTGTGTTGTGTTAATTTCACAAACTGTACCTAAACAACATAGCCCCCCCACCCCCTTTCACCATGTAAAGAACCCTTTGGGTTCTTTAAGTGTTCATAGTTCTATATAAAAACTATTTTCTTTACTAAAGAACCCTTGAAGAACTATATTTTTAAGAGTGACCAGTTCATATATACAGTCTATGGTCCTGACTGACATCTTTAACACTTCAGGCAGATGTTTTATTGTCTTCCCTGTGATGAAGAGGTTGAGGTGGAGCAAGTCAATAGACAGACAATATATATCAGAACAAATCTGAGATGTTTATTTACAGCTGAATAAAGATGCCTTTATAGATCATGACTGAGTGACTTTGTGACCTTATCTAAACTTGTGTCATATGTGTGAGAATACTGGGAGATTATTCTGACCTCAACCCAGTGAAGATGTGCTTCAATAACAACTCATATGAAATGTTAATATCTTAAACTAGTAACCGAGTATGACGTTATAAATGTGATATGACTTTATATGTGTTACACATGATTTACACCTCACATCTGCCTTAGGTAGTATTGTCCTGCTGCACTCACTTCAATCACTATGAAGTGATTCAAGTTACTAATCACGAGGCATATAAAGATACCAGTCGTGGCTGGCCAATAGAGGGCACTATGGCGCTGGCCTCCATGGGGGAATTTTTTTTGTTGTTTTTTTTTTTTGTTTGTTTGTTTTTGTTTTTTAATTAAAAAAAATCAATAGCTACATTTTTAAAGTATATTTGTGCTAAACATGCACAATAACATGTACAATCTAAAATATTTGGGGGGAAATTAGCTACCTGGTTCATTCTCTCTCTCTTCTGAGGTGACAGATTTATCAGCCAATCAGAGAAGCAGCAGCCAATTGCTTACCTGCTGACAGAAGATATGTCAATAGCAACAGAAATTTCGCCAATCAGTGTGCTAGAATCTGCAGCCAATCACTGACCTGCTGACACAAGATACCTGCATAGCAACAGACATTTATCCAATTAGCGTCCTCCAATTTGTTGTCTAAAGCAGCTTCATTCATCACCACAGCAGAGTTAGTCAGTAGTTTTAGGAACATCTGATGTTATTAACATATGATACAGACTCTACAAATGTCTCATATTTATAGTGTTTTGCTCATTTTATTGTATATTTCTATGATACATACTGTTCTTTCTATCTTTAAACATATGCCTGTAACTAATGACAATTAGTCTGCTGATTTTTTAACACTAATTAAAAAGTTACTGACTTTTTCACAGATCACTGCTATCCTGTTGTTTATGGTTAAATAATATTTGGATGGTTGAGGAAACTGAATATGGCTCAAACAGCCCCACCTACAATATGTTTCACCATCTGCCACTGGCCCATATTGTTTGTTTATCACTCTTAATGCCCCACAGCTGATGAAATGTCTATGGCTTTTCAACTTATACTGAATCTGAACAAAAACGACACAGTCAAAATGCTGATTGTTGACTTCAATTCAGCTTTTAAGATCATAATGCAACAACAATTCTCTGAAAAGCTGAACCTGCTGAGTCTGAATATGTCTCTCTGCAAATGGATCCTGGAGATTCTGACCAACAGACCTCAGTAAGCCAGGATCAGGAACACTGCCTCCATGTGAACACTCCCTGCTACATATCTACCAGGACAACATTTAGACACACCAAATACCTTGATGACTGCATTTGGACAGCCAACACCACCTTTCCATAGTCAGAGTCCAACAGCAGATAAAGAAGACAGCTGAGATAATGTGTGTCTCTCTTCTAAGCACTGGTGACATTTATATAAAATGCTGCTTTTTACATTAACTTATGAAAAATAATAATAATAATAATGCTAAGTCATTCAGTTCTTTCAGTAGCTGTTCCTCTGGAAGAGAGATGGAAGAAGGAGTTTAGACTGCAAAGAAAAGAAGGAAATCAAGTCAGATATCCATCCCAGTAGACAGAGGAGTGCAGCCAGAGAGAAATGAGAATGGTGACTGGTTTAAGCTGCTGGATGCTGAATGGCTGTATATAGTTATGAACGTAATACACCCTGCTAGCATAGGAGTGATTCATTACATTATTCATAACATCAGACAGAACTGAACTGTGGCATGCTGAAGTTACCTCTAGTATTTGAAGTCAAAAAATGGAAACTTTGGGCAAAATGACTAAATTTGTTCCCCCTGATCTTTGTTCATATATCCCAAGACTTTGTTGTCCTTAATTGTTATGTATGTTAGAGTTAATTTAAGTATTCCCTTTAGTGTGTCTGTTTTTACATTATTTTAGCATGGATTATTTTTTCAGTACTGCACTATCCCTCTATAGCATGCATTATAAAAACAGTAATTAAAAATGTTTGGAAACTTTCTTACTTAGCGTGATCCACTATAACATGTTCAAAACCACTAGTAATCTAAATGAAGGGATGGAATATTGTACTGTAGGACACTGTTTATAAGGCTACAAGACACCAGAATAAGCTTGTCATGAAACTAAATATATAGGTATTAAGGCTTATTACAGTTAGCATCATTTATCATAAAGCATGTTTTTAATATTTTATTAAAATTAATATTAAGTAGGAATACACCCGTGTAAATGATTACAGCATAGTTAGTTCTGACCTCACAATCTGATTGGCTGAGAGATGTTCTAAGAGTGCTAATATTGACAATAGCGTCACTCTTACAGAAGCTCTTTAAGTATTACTCCATCACGTTCCTGTAATCTAATAACACCAGTGTCGTCGTCCCCACCCCCCTGAAACAGTGCTGTGCTATAATTACAACACACTTGTAGGTGATGCTATAATGTGAGATATTGGCACTGCTGTGCTGATCTTCAGTACTCGGCCTGCAGCCTCGAGCCTACGACCGCAGCACACTGGGACTTACCTTACTGGTGGTTATTGTCCCCTGAGCACACTGCACTGAGAGTAAATCCACCACTGTTCTGTTCATGACAATAATCTAACGTTCATCTGTCATCAGAGCAAGATTCACGTTGAAAACGCCAACCATGATTTGTTACAAAGGCTGCAGGAGCGGGGCTTAGTCAGAAACACTAAGCCGATGTGTTGATTGCTAGGCTGCTGGTCACCAGACTGCTTAACTGGTTTTTGACTCTTACTGTGTGGCTGCTGATCAGGATTATCTGTCAATGATGAAACACTGGATTAATCGCCACTTTTAGCAATGACTTACATTTTGAATATGCATGTCCATGTCTGAGAAAGAGTGATGATCTCTGACCAACACTGATAGTGAACTGAACAGAAGTGAATGTACTAAGAATCAATAGAGCTATGACAGAACATCACAAAGCAAAACAACAGTTAGGGTTGTTCATACAGGAATGGGGTTATCATTTTGTATCATTGGTTATATAATCTTGTCATACTATTACATATCTGGTGACATTTATTGTATACAGGAAGAACAGAGAATACTGCATACTATGTTATTATGCTAAAATGTCCTCTTGTCATATTTCATTGTACTGTATTTGGACCCCACTTCCCACATATTATACATGGGTAAAAGCTAAAGATATGTGCTGATCCTGATCTGTGTATATGGGGTGGGGGGATTCTGTCTCATGGGTTGGTCCCCTTTATACACCACCTGACATTTCTGTGAAGTTCAAAGACTTCTCTTTGAACAAAAGTCACACACACAGAGAGAGAGAGAGAGAGAGAGAGAGAGAGAGAGAGAGAGAGAGAGAGAGAGAGAGAGAGAGAGAGAGAGAGAGAAACAGGGCTACTGTATATTAGCTTGTAGAGAAACACTACAAAATGATTTGTCTATTGTTTTTGCAAGAAAGACAAATATGGAAATGTCAGCAATATTTTTACCACGAGGCTGCTCTCAACAAGAAATTCTAATTGAATTAGCTAATTATCTGCAATTGCACTATTCAGAAGGTTAAATATCACTTAAAGCTCTATGTCTGGGCATTCACATACTGTATAATTTTTTAATCGTTAAAAAAGAAGGAACAAAACAGGAAAGAGAGGTCAGAGTGAATTATAACCTCTTTTAGGAATAAAAAGTATATTTATTTAAAGATATTTTCCCTTTTTTGCACAAACACAACAAAAATACATTTACACTCTGTTTTATTTCAAACATACTTAAACATACAAAAGTGCACTTACATGTTTCTGACAGATTTTTTGCTTCTATGTATTTGTTTATAATCTAGTTAGAGTTTGTTTGGCACTGAACTGATTTTCCATACACATACAGTGGAACCTCAGTTATCGTTTGTCCTGGTTATTGTACAATTCAGTTATCATCACTTTTTTCAGGGAAAGTTTGTCCCATTTATCATTCATCTGCTTGGTTTTTGTCGACATGTGCACATGACTTGCTACTAATTTTTCAACAACACGTCTGTCGTTCATTCTGGCTTTGTTTCTCATTGTTTCTTTGGCTGTGCTTGTCATTGCTAACACTCAAAATAAATTAAAACGTCACACTAAAGTGACGGGTGGCAGTGCTACTACCTGAAAATGGGTGTGAAAACAAATGGCCGAGAACCCCAAGAATGGGTGTACAAAACAAAGGCTGCCAGCTGGACCACACCGGCACACTCTAAAACAGAGCATAAACCTGTAAGAGTGATGTTCAATGTTCATTTATCCATTTCATTAGACTTTTGTATTTATTTCTCATTGTGTTCTGTTTGTAAAACTATAGTTATTCTATATAAAATATATTTTTGTTAATATTTTGGAGTGCCTGGAACAGATTCAATGGATTTACATTTTTTCTTTTGTAAATATCGCTTCAGTTATCGTTCATTTTGGTTATCATCAGGCACTTTAGAACAGAGTAATGATTAAAACCGAGGTTCCACTGTATTAGGCTCCAGGGATCAAGTTACTTTTGTAATTAGGTGCCATTAAAATCAGTTCTCTGTTCATTCCCTCTACTCAACAGACTCCTGCACAAATTCATTTCAATCATAAAGAAGGCAATGTTAGTGGTGGCTGGTGGCAATGTTATTTTTGTGGAAGTACGCAATGATCTCATCTCCTTACCCAGCATGCTCTCCATCAGTAAAATTAAAGATGGGTTCATGATGATCTTGACTATGATACATAGCTCTGCACAAGCAATTCATAATGTCTGTCTCAATACCTAGTGAGCTGTCAAACTAGCCAGTGTTTTCTGCAGGAATCACACCAACAAGCCTTGCTGTCAAAGGGTTAGTTGGAGGAATGCTATCAAAGAACCACTTGTGATTCCGCTACAGGTTTGTCCCTAATGCAAGCAATTAAACCGAAACCACCCCCCCAAACCCCTCTCTTGAACCCCTGTAAGTCTGCACATGTTGCTGCCATGAAAAGTGAAGACAGCAGAGCTTAAGGTACCCTATGGGACTGGACTCTAGAGGAAGTAGGTTAGAAATAAGTTGGACTGTCAGGCATGGCCTTTCTCCAAAAATAACTTTGTTATTGCGTAAGACCTTTTTTGGCTACCGTTCCTCAATCTCAGTATACTTGCATTCTCTCATCAGAGCTGAACTGGAATGCTCCATTCCCATCTTTGCTACAGTGGCCCTTGTCCGGTAAGTGCGTTCCGGAAGGGGTGGAGCTTCTGGAGAGCTTATAAGGCAGTTGTTCACTTTGATGACCGGAAGGGTCAATGTAACTATGCCCCTGCCATCTGGGGAAGGAGGCTCCCTCTCCAGGTCAAAGTTCACCTGACTAGAGTTGGAGGAGTCTGAGGAGGGTGAAGAACACTTTAGAGTAGGAACAATGACCCCTTCCTGCAGACAGTGAATGTTGAGCTCAGACAATGTGAGCACATCTCTGTTGTCGCTTGTTTCTGACTGCAGGTATCTTGTAGAGCCAGTGTCCTCGTATCTCTCCGACTGGGTTGGTGAAGGGTCTACTTGGCTTCGAGCATTCCGTTTGCGGTCTTGGTCCCAGTGCCGATCCCGATTTTCGTAGAGAAGTGTGTTGGCACAGATGAAGATAAACAGGCCTACGCCCATGATGATGGGGCCAACCAGTTTGAGTTTCTCAGCAGGGGTTCTGCCGGTCGGTGCATGGTGTGGCACTGGTCGTCGAGTGCGATGAGGCCAGTAGCCACCCACAGCAATGCCTATTCCAACAAGAAGCAGTACTCCAGCGAACAGCACACAGGCTCCTGGAGCTGAACGTAGGCGCAGCCCACCAATCACAGGCCCAAGATGTTTCTGAGGAACTGAAGAATCCAAGTCTACATCAGTTGTACCTTTTACTGTGGAATCGTCCACCTCAGACATTCTGTCAATGAGAAAGATGAAAAGGTAGTAAGGAAGATGGTGCAAAGTTAAAAATACAGGAGTAAACACACTAGGAGGCAGTGAGCACATGTGGCTGAAGCTGTCTGAAGCCCTATTAACAACAACCGGTGAGCAGTTAGGGAGTCTTGCTCAAGGGTACTTCAGTCATGTCCTGTGAACCAGCGTCTGGGTCTCTAAGCAGCAGGACCTTGCTCTTGGTTCATCACAGTGTTAATGTGTTAAATTTTCTAATGAAAACCAGAATGTTATTACTGACCTCTGTAGCCTTGTTAAACTGTACGTCAATCTGGATAAGAGTTCTGCCAAATACATTCATGTAAATGCAATTTGGAGACTTAACAATTTTGCCAATTTTTATCTCTTTCCTAATGTAGTAGTAGTAGTCAATTAACCCATGCCATCCACTAGGGGGCTCTCCCCATCACTTTGCACTGTCCCTGACTCTAGGAGGGTGAAGACAAGCGCAAGCCTCCGCCGCTGCGTGCGATACAATTGAACTACCGCTGATACACCGTTACTGGGCAGCCAATGCACTCAGAGGGAAGCGCAAGGTTCCCAGCTCTGAATGGACCAATCAGTAGACGCCTGAGCCAGCGGACATTGCAGTGTGAAAGTGATAGGGAAAGAGAGCGCCATCTACGCACCCAGAGAGAACACTCTCACTCAAGCTGCTCTCTTGTGGGCCCCGGCTGTTGATGTTAAACAGCATAACCTGGATTCGAACTCGTGACCCTCTGGTCATAGTGTCAACGTCTTAGCCTGCTGAGCCACTCGGAGCCTAAAAAGATGATCTGACAGGTTTCATGAGATGTGTGTTCTGGACATTTTCAATGTGTGGAAAGTATTTTAGTGACATCTTCAAGTATTTTCAATGTAAACCATTCTAATTCTAACATTAATTCCAGAGACCACAATCATCAGATTTTATGAACCATTAAGGTCTATAGCACAGCTGGGATACATGCTAGTTTATCAAATGCAAGTTTATCAAATGTTTCTCAGATTCAACATTGGACTTATTGTTTTTGCACTATTTTCTAAGTGGAATTTTCAGTGCATTGTTTTTATTTTTTGGAAACAGAATTTTTTGGGTTTGTAGACTAGTGGTTCCCAGCTCTAGCAGCTTCATAGCCAAAGCACAAGGAATAAACTGGATCAAATGCTGAAAAAACATGAGTGTCGAGTTTAAAAAGTGAACAAAAATAATTATTGTACAGTTTTAGTATTTATAGTTTATGTTCTGATTTTACTATAAAGTGCATCTCACTGTATGTTTAAAGTGTACATTTAAAAACACGATGGGGTCTTTAAAAAAAACAAAAAAACATTGTTTTTATTGTGTGTTGACTCTTGATGGGAGTTAAGGCTGAAAACAGCAGGTATCTCCAGGAAAAGGGTTTGTAATCAACCAGTCATTGGACCTTTAAATCGTAACCCATGGAATCTAGACTTTCCATGCAGATTCAGGCACAAGCACTTATCTAAACACAACCAAGACCAGGGAAGCGGAGAAGAAAACCAAATTTAATCTGAGAAATCCAACATAATAAACATAGCCAGGATATGAAAATGCCTTTGATTGATGAGAAAATAAAGAGTTCTTTTCTATCCTCTTGTGAATTGTTTTGGGAAATACAGGACCAAAGATTATTGTGAATATTGTAAAAAAGTTCACTGTAGTTCATAATTTAATTTTCAAAATCTGTCATGTTCACGCCTTTTTTTTTTGATAAAAATCAAAGCCACATGAGCTCAAATGATTAGAATTTTTCATTTTAAGTTTGGTTAAATTACTATCCAAACAGTACCAACATTAAAACAAGGTTTTTCACAATATTCACATTTTTGGACATGCGCTAGTATCTATAGCTTAAAAACTCAAAACATACAAAACAATCAGCCTTGCAATTCAGCAGTCTACCAATAAAGGATGTGACCTGTTTGATAAAATAAACATGTAATTTTTGTAAAAAAAAAAAAAAAAAAAAAAAGTAAGTCCTTCCTGTAAGTTTAACTTTTATTTGCTTGGTCTACACTGGCATTTATTTGACTAGAGGAGCTATAACTGAGTATTTGAACAGAGGATAATGACACTGTATCTAAAAGTAAAAACCCTACCTATAGGGATTGAGGAGTCCGGTGTCCTCAGTCAGTCTGGTCCCAGTAAAGCCAAACTACACAGAACAGCTCCATTTGGTCACACTGAGACACTTTTTGGACAGAAAGTCACTTCCTTCTTCTGGATTTCAGCACTGTGCTGCTTCCATCACTTCTCTGTTGCAGCTGATGAGGGTGACAGATGTGCATGCAGGGGTGAGTACAACCCAAGTGACGTGGGGAGGGGGGGGGAGAGGGAGGGAGAGAGAGAGAGAGAGAGAGAGAGAGAGAGAGAGAGAGAGAAATGGAAAAAAGAGTTAGAGAAAGAGAAATGCAGAGAGAAAGAGATACAGAAAGATAGACAGACAGAGAGAGCGAGAGAGACTGAGAGATGGAGACAGATAGAGAGAGAGAGAGAGACACACAGACGGAGAAAAAGAGAGAGAGAGAGAGAGAGAGAGAGAGAGAGAGAGAGAGAGAGAGAGAGACTGGTTAAGGGTCATGAGAAGATTTGTGCAGGCCTGCTTGGTCCCACGGTGGTCATACTGACCTATTCTTAGAGCCGCTTGGGATTCTGGCTTATTTTACGCAGCAGCTCTTCATGGCCACTGTTTATTATTCACTCTGGAGAAACTAATCTTAATTCCTTCAGTGTGGACGGGTCTTTTCAAATATGATTGCTCTGAATGGACAAAACTAAAAATGAGCCCTTATCTTACTTTTTAAATCCCCAGCAGTGACCTCAGGCTTAGTATAAACGTCCTTCTCTGAGGTCACTTCACTGTTATTCTTGTACTAAGTGTTGAATTTCAATAGTAAAAAGCCCACTTTGATTTACAGCTCTTATCAGTATAGACCATTCTGAAATTACAGGCTTGTGGTTGAGCAGATTGGTGGTGTGAGGAAATAAGTCAACAAAAGTAGAACTTTTCATTAAAATGTTGCATAAAGGAATTTCTGACGTTGTAAGGAAAGGAAGCTTAGACGGAAGTCTAATCTTAGAAACTCAAATCACATCAATTTAAACGTGTGTGCTGCTGTTTGCTAAAGGTAGAAAGAAACTTAATGTATGTTTTCATCACACCATAGCACAGGTGTAGCAGAATTTACTGCCGTTTCTTTTACACAGAAATAATAGAAAAGATGTACATATATGAATATATACATATACACACACACATACAGGGGTTAGACAATGAAACTGAAACACTTGGAGGAGCAAAGGAGAAGTTTTTTTGTTTCTTACTTTTTTGTTTTGAAGGATTCTGATTGGCTGACATGGGCGTTAGCTTTGTGTTACACTGCCATCTATGCGCTTGGCGTCTTTATGACAACACTCTACGGCATATTTATGCGTATTCATGTGGATGAAAACTTTTCTTAAAACGATCTCGTGTGTATGATATTATTTTTGAAAACGATGTATTCGTTTTTATAAATACCCGGCTACGTGTGGACTAGGTCTTAATCTCAAGCACTGTTATTGTCTTCATATACTGTATCGCCTCTTCAAAACTTAGGTAATGTTTCATCAAATGTAATGTTTATACTGAATGATTTATCAGTTGTGTTTTTATTGATTTTCATCAGTTGTGATGGTGTTTATTATTTGTTATTCGTTTTTTGATAACTGAAATAAATGAAAAATAAAAGAATGAAACTTGAATGAATGCTTTTTGTGTTGTTGCTTCAAAAGCACTTGGTCTTACTTAAAGACTTTGCTAGGCAAATGTAAGGCACTGTTTCGTTGTTCACCTGTTGATCGAGTAGGCCTAGGGGTTTTGATATGACGCTAAGAAATAAAAGTTTTTACTTTTACTTTTAATACTTAAGTATTTTTGAAGGCAGATACTTTTGTACTTCTACTCAAATAAAAAATTCAGGTGAATACTTTTACTTCAGTAAAATTCAATGCAAGGTAACTGTACTTTTACTCAAGTACATAATTGGTGTACTTCGTCCACCACTGCTGGATTTGGAGTCACACACAAAATTAAAGTGGAAAAACACACTACAGGCTGATCCAACTTTGATTTAATGTCCTTAAAACAAGTCAAAATGAGGCTCAGTATTGTGTGTGGCCTCCTCGTGCCTGTATGACCTCCCTACCACGCCTGGGCATGTTCCTGATGAGGTGGCAGATGGTCTCCTGAGGGATCTCCTCCCACCCCTGGACTAAAGCATCCGCCAACTCCTGGACAGTCTGTGGTGCAACGTGACGTTGGTGGATGGAGCAAGACATGACGTCCCAGATGTGCTCAATTGGATTCAGGTCTGGGGAATGGGCGGGCCAGTCCATAGCTTCAATGCCTTCATCTTGCAGGAACAGCTGACACACTCCAGCCACATGAGGTCTAGCATTGTCCTGCATTAGGAGGAACCCAGGGCCAACTGCACCAGCATATGGTCTCACAATAGGTCTGAGGATCTCATCTCGGTACCTAATAGCAGTCAGGCTACCTCTGGCGAGCACATGGAGGGCTGTGTGGCCCTCCAAAGAAATGCCACCCCACACCATTACTGACCCACTGCCAAACCAGTCATGCTGAAGGATGTTGCAGGCAGCAGATTGCTCTCCATGGCATCTCCAGACTCTGTCACATCTGTCATGTGCTCAGTGTGAACCTGCTTTCATCAGTGAAGAGCACAGGGCGCCAGTGGCGAATGTGCCAATCCTGGTGTTCTCTGGCAAATGCCAAACGTCCTGCACGGTGTTGGGCTGTGAGCACAACCCTCATCTGTGGATGTCAGGCCCTCATACCATCCTCATGAAGTCGGTTTCTAACCGTTTGTGCAGACACATACACATTTGTGGCCTGCTGGAGGTCATTTTGCAGGGCTCTGGCACTGCTCCTCCTGTTCCTCCTTGCACAAAGGCGGAGGTAGCGGTCCTGCTGCTGGGTTGTTGCCCTCCTACAGCCTCCTCTACGTCTCCTGGTAACACCTCCAGCCTCTGGACACTATGCTGACAGACACAGCAAACCTTCTTGCCACCAGTGACGTGCGGTGAGGTTCATGGTTGGTGAGGCACTGACTCCTTTAAAGTCGGATTTACAAATATATAAACCCAAAAGAGTAGCTTATTCAATTGGCTACTGGTTATTTCGTATCTCATCAGCGTTCTTCTCACACACACACACACACACTCTCACACACACGTAAGGTATGTATTAAAGGTATGTAAAGATAAGAAAAAACGTTACAAGTACAGCAGCGAGAGAAAGCGGCATTTGCTCTGCACCCTCCGTGCTCTTCACTCTCACTCGCCTCTGCGTTAAAGGACCTCTGCAACAAGCACCCGTTGGCTCACGTACGCCCCCCTTCAGTGCAGCAGAGTACTGCCCTGCCTCATCCTGTGCCATTTCACTGCAGTTTTATGTCCCATCAGCAAAACTAAATATGTCACTAACAAACGTAAATGGTTAAAGACATTAGCCAGACTGTGGAAAATCAGGGTATTTAAACATATATGCAAACATTATATTGGCGACATGTAGCGATACAGCAACAGGCATGCGCCGATTGCATGCATCAACCCAGTTTGTGATGGATTGCACATTCAGAGGTGAGGTGAGGCTCGTTGCTGCTGCACCTCGCGTATCACCCTTGTATTTGAACAGGAAATATGCAATTTCAGCGATTTTGACTATAAAAATGTTCAAAATTAGTCATAAAGATCAGTGGACAAATATTAATATTAATTTTATCTTTTTTTTTTTCTTGTCATGATGGCTCTGCCTCACCTGCCTCCCCTGACCACACGTCCCTGCTTGCCACAGCTCGGATTGATGTGCCATCCTGGATGAGCTGCAGTACCTGAGCCACTTGTATGGGTTGTATAGTCCGTCTCATGCAGTGTGAAAGCACCACCAACATTCAAAAGTGACCAAAACATCAGCCAGAAAGCATTGATACTTAGAAGTGGTCTGTGGTCCCCACCTGCAGAACCACTCCTTTATTGAGTGTCTTGCTAATTGCCAATAATTGCCACCTGTTGTCTATTCCATTTGCACAACAGCATGTGAAATGTCTGTCAATAAGTGGACAGTTTGATTTCACAGAAGTTTGATTTATACATGTATGTACACACTTTTTTTTAAAAATATGAATGAAACTAAACAAAACAGATGGATTATACCCATCTGAGGCAGGTATTCAAGTACTCCTCACACAACAAAGAGGACCCCTCTTGGCTAACTCAGGGTTTAATTTTATTCCATTAGTTCAGACTCTTTAGCAATAAAAGTTTACAATATCATTTACATTATGTCTGTTCGTTTTCAGTAAAATCTGTTCTGCAAGTTTTGTTCTGTAAACTTGCACACATTCAGTCGGGCCCTCCTAAGGATCAAAATACACATATCAAGGTCATTCTTAGCATGTGGAGGAATTTGCTGTACATCAATTTACAATTTGTAAAAGCATTTCACAAAGCACAACGTTCATACAAATACACACCAAGACATTCATTGTAAGTTTTTCCCAAATGAAGAGATTCCCTGATGCAAAAAAACAACACACTCTCTCTCGACTTCCCCACACTCACATTCAGGCAAATGCACACATGCACGTACATTCAGCACACCTCACTCTAAAGGTTTTTTGTACACTCATTCTAACCATTTTGCGTGTGATGTGCGTTCATTTGCAAAGATCTGATTTTTGCATCTTTTAAAAATTATTTTGTACATTTCAAGTAAAAGGTCCACCAATGTGGAAATTGCTCACCTTTCCAACATCACATAACCACACACGTAATAACCATAAAATCATAAATAACATTAATAATCAATTGACATTATGGTGCCACAGGACCAGGGACTCTACAGTCTGAAAATTTAATAGGAATCAATCTATGAAATAAAAAGAAATAAATTAAGCAGGGATGAGTGAAGTCAGTTATAATAAAAAAAAGGTGGGTTTTGTCTTTGCAGCAGAATGGTCCTCCACCTTTTAAATATTCTGATTGCTCAACTGTATCATAGAACAATCTGTATAAACCAGAATTTCATGGGATACAACTACATCAACAGACTTTTCAATCTGCTGGATTACCTGTCAGGTGGATGTGAGTCTCAATGACTGGATACAACTTGCCATTACTAATATTATTATTCTAATTATTGTACAGATTAGACATAAAGGGGACAAGGTGCAGGTAAAATGTTTTGACACCTGTCTGATTAGGCTGTTGTGCACAGCTGCATTGCGAGTGCTGGGGCTATTCCTCATCTGCACTCTTCAACATAAGAATGCAGTTGTAGATTTTCAGCGCTGGGCCCAGTTTGATGCTTAAAATTTTTACAATGTCCGACTGGGTGAGAAGTAGGAAGGCCTCGCCATCAATTTGCTATAAGAAGGGCAAGAAAAGAAAAAAAATGTGTCAAATCATCATCATCTGGGCAGGATTACCTTCGCTATATCAATAAGAGTCCTTCTGGGCACTAAAGCTCTTTTCACACTCAAAACCTTAATGACAATATTGATACTTGTATAGGTAATTTGCAGTACTTCACTGGGGTTCATGCATTTATACGTGAGATAAGACACCAATGATTATAAATGGTGGGCCACGGAAAAGTAGCCTGACTCCAATACACTTACTTGTAACCAGGTGTTAACAATAAGTTTGTTATTTTCATGGATTTTCCATTAACATGCATAATAATATTAGCAACCTAATAGCATTATAACAATGCACTACATGCATAATACATGCTATCATTATTTTTTTACCTCATTCCTGAAAATCACAGCATGTTCCCTACAGCCTGGCAACTTCCGCACAAAACCTGCAACCTAATAAAATAATTTTAAAAAATCATATTCCCTTTGTGCACTGACCTGCACACAAGCAAGCATACAGAATACCATTAGGGTGTGATACATGTGAGTAGGCATTTACCTCTTCTGTGCTCCACTTGGCTACTGTCTTGGCATTCAGGCCCAAGGCTTCAGGTAGCAGTTTGCCATGCTTCTCCCAACAATGCTGAAACCTGGGTGGCTCCCAGCCACAGAACACAGAATCATGCAAGAACTGCTGTAGAGTGTCTGCAACACATATGCCAATTATGCGCACAGGAGGTGTATATGATATTTTTAATGATCACTATCTCAATGACAATATGTAACAAATCAAATATATATTCTACCTTTTCCATTTCCTTCGTGCTTCACCTGATGGGGTTTCATGCATTTGGCTGCAGTGGCAGTCCTACAACACAATAGTATAAGTATGATCACATACCAAAAGGAGTGGTTTGGACACGTGCTCAGCGCTGTGTAAATCAATTAATTTTAGAATAATGGCACTACAAACTTGGCTGGTGGGGAGTTGTCTGTGTTGTCGGTGGGCTCCAGGCTGTTGCCTGTGGGTGTAATAGCATGCGTCTGGGTGAGTGATTCTGTGCGCCGGTGTTTAGGAGGTCCACTAAGAGTGACTGGTCTCTCTCCACTCAGCCGGTCTGGTAGAAGTCCCTCTTTATTCAGATTCAGTTCAGAGTATGGACAGCTGACTGCCCTGATAGGGCCAGAGAGAACTTTTTAGTTTGATGTCAAGTAAAAATGTGATACATCTGAGCTGGTAACAAGTGATAATTGTTCATTAATATGAATTAAGCTTGGATTACATCATCATGCTGTATGTACGAGTTTAAGGGATTTTATGTACCTTAGAAAACATTTTACTAGATGAACACAAGAGGGTGCCATTTAGTAATAAATACAGAGCTTTGGGGAGTAAATGGACATTACCTGATGTATCTATGTTTCTGGTTACACCCACAGACTTAAATGTATACCACTAAGACTGTGGCATGTGAAAGTGTGGCCATGTTATTGAGTGCTTGTATTGGTATCTCACGTGTAGTGTGTTCCATAGCGAGGTCCTTTAATGTGACCAACGCCATTACATCCTGGAGTGGGGCAGCCTTGCCCTGGGGGAGCTGGGGGTTCACTGGTACCTGAAAATTGTAATGTACTTAATTCACACAGAGGTATAGCAAATGTGTGCAACATGTACAACATAAGTGAAAAAGGGGAATCGTATGCATGCCTTACTGTTTATACATATGTGGGACGATGCATGTGTATTTTACCATTGGGGTGCTGTAGAGGGTGACTGGTCTTCTGGCACCAGCCCACAGGATGCAAGTCCGTACTATTAGCATCCAGCCAGTAGTCATATTCATCACTCCAACCATCAAAATGTATCTGCCATAAAACAATACAAACACCCAAGCAATTATTTAGGTCACAAGGTGCAACAATTTGTTTCAGAAAATAAGACTCAAAAGTTAAAAGAGCACAGAAAGATTATGTGAATAATTTGTAAGACTGCAATCATCAAAAATGCTGTTTTCGAATATTTTATTGAATAATAACAACAAAGAAAATATCAAGTTTTAGCTCATTTTAATTCTGCGCAAAAAGTTGTGTGTAACACGTTAGGTTATGGAGTTCACCAGGTGTGTGCAATCTTCAAAGGACCAGTGTGGTCAACAAGCTGAAGTACAACGGATTCCACTTGTTTAATTAATTGATCATATGTGTTCCTGCTTTGTTGGAAAGAGATTCTGTATTCGTACTGGCCCTTATCCATTCTTTTGTCAATGTGGAGGTATTAGGGGTGTAAAAAATAACCGATTTGGATCGGAACACCGATTTTGACAAACGATGTGAATACATCGGTACATGGACCCCTGAATTGGTCTATTTGTAGCATAAACCGGCCGACGGCCTGATTAAATAGCTGTCAATTGGTTTGGTTTTGCTGATATGCGCTCCTGCTGCTCGCTCTGCTTCTCTCTCTTTCCCTCTGACTAACTGCCGCGATATTTGTCACAGTCACATCTTGTGCCAGGTTCGCGTTTTCAGGGCAAAATGGGCTACTTTTAAAAATTACCGCGGCCGGCAAAAAAAAAAAAAAAAAGTTGGTGTTGCCTTGGATATTACTTCAACACGGCGGGAAACTGTGTACAAAATCAACACTAAGGAAGTGTGAATACAACAATAGAGGGAGAGAGAGAGAGGGAGAGAGGGGGAGAAAGAAATGTTTGATGGACTGATAATAAATCCCTTATAAACAAAATACAAAGTCGTACACTCATAGTTGTTTTGCCATTTGCTTCAAACAGGTGACAGACATATATTTTGTGCCAGTTTAAGCTTCTGAAGGGCATGTTGAAGACTGACTTTGGGCTGGATATTTTTTTGTGTGGTGGAGAATGAGGGCTTTGGGGACTTGTTTAAAACATTGGAGCCCTGGTACCACATCCCAACGCAACAGTATTTTACTGATTCTGAATTCACATGTCAAATACAACTATACTAGTTCTCTAATATTTCATTAATCTGTTTGAATGCAAGCCAAAACACATTTTTAGTAATAAGGCCAAGTAAAAAAAAAAAATTGGTGATCATCCTTTTTCACCAAAATTTTGGGTCGGGGGGGAGGTGTTTTTTTTTTTTGTTTTTTTTGTGTTGTGGCGGCTT
>BRDA01002515.1:26749-46151 GCA_036984385.1 Crenuchus spilurus
AAAAAAAAACGGTCGGGTGCTTTTTAGAGGGTCGGGCGGGGATGATCACCAATTCTTTTTTTTTACTTGGCCTTATCACGATATTAAATGTTCTAACACTGTCTTTTTGTTTTAAAAAGCATCTTTCTAAAAACATCAGACTAAACACATGAAATGTTACTATTTAAAATATTAAAATGTTTATTGCCAGAACATAATATTGTAGCATCCGGCTGGACACGCGTCCAGGACGGACGAGAAAGAAGTTTACTGTCCTCGCATTATTGTTGAACCTTATAATGATTGCTAGTTTGCACAAATAGGCTAGAGAGCCAAGCTAACAGGCTAATGCTAGCACTTGAGCTGACACACACACACACAGCGAGCCCCCCTCCTTCTCCTTCTCACAAAAACAGACGAGCATACAGCGACCTTGCGCTCTCTTGCCCCACCCCACTACGCTCTCCCCCAATCACACGCTTGTCTTAAACACAACAGTGCATTTTGGCGGTGCTGGTGAGGAGGAACTAACAAGCAGCAGTATTAGACTTCTGAACTCACTGCCAAGCTGCTTAGACGTGAAATGGAAACTAACATTAATGCTCATCAAATTCTATTGTCCCGGCTTATCATCGTCATCGAGGGAAAAATTATCGTGAAAAAAAAATCGTTATTGTTTTATTGCCCAGCACTACATAAAAATATTTAAAACACATGCATAACAATTACCTCCTCTTCTTCAATGTTGTCTTCCTCCTCGTCTTCAGACTCCATGAACATCTTCTTCTTCTTACGAACTCTTTTACCTAAACGTTCGCCTTCTCCTGCATCCCCTGGTGTCGACCTGCCAAAACACACACACACACACACACACACACACACACACACAGACACACACATTCTCTAAGCAGACTAACATGGCTGTGCAAGTAAATTAATGATTGAGAATGGCTGTCCTTTATCAACTGCAGGGCCACTTCAGAGGAAGATATTGAGCGAACACTAAATCAAGTGTTTACCTGCCACTGCTGGGTTGTACACATGCGGCACTGCAGAACTTCCCCTGCAGAAAAGATGATGGAGAACCAGAGTGTCCACAGGACTTACATCTGGCCACCTCTGTAGTAGTGCCTTCCTCGGGCCCTGTGCTAACCGTAGTGGAACTGTCTCCCTGCACCTGCTGGTCAGAGGGAGCTGCAAGACAAGAGGAAAGACTTTGTTTTCTTTGTTGTCCTAACTCTCACATACAGCGAGCCCCCCTCCTTCTCCTAGTCACACAAACAGACGAGCACACAGCGACCTCGCGCTCTCTCGCCCGGCCAATCACATGCTTGTCTTAAACACAACAGTGCATGTTGGCAGCGCTGGTGAGGAGGAGCTAACAAGCAGCAGTATTACACGTCAGAACTCACTGTCAAGCTGCGTAAACGTGAAATGGAAATGAATGTTAATGCTTATCGAATTCTATTGTCCCGGCTTATCGTTGTCATCGAGGGGAAACTTATCTTGAAAAAAATCTATATCATTTTATCGCCCAGCACTACTGTGAACACATCTTGACCAAATATCAGATGTTGCTCATAAATCTGAATTCAAAGCAAGTGTTCTTTAAAGGCACAAAGGTATTTACATAATTCAACAAATATAAATGATTTTGACTGGGCCCTGAGTGGCTAAGATGCTGACACTATGAGGATCATACCCCAGTCATGCTGTTTGCCTGAGAGCCAAAAATTGGCCGTGCTCTCTCTGGGTGGGTAGATGGCGCTCTCTCTCCCCATCTTTTTCATACTACAATGTCCACTGGCTCAGGTGTCTACTGATTGGTCCATTGGAGCTGGGGATCTTGATCAAAATCATGCAGCCCGGTCAATGTCCCATCCTTATATTCTGTTAATATGTTGGAAGCTTTTAGATATAAAGTCTTGCATGAATTGACTACTTTCTATCAAACAGACAAGAGTGTTGGTGATTTAATTTATGGCTTTTGGCATTTTTGTGTTTTCTGTTCTGTTGGAACACACCAATATAAACTGCTGACTTTTACTACACAAGACTGAGTTTCCATAGCAGTTATATTACCAAATGATAAATGGAAGATCAGCTCTCTCTACAAGCTGCTGTGAATAGTACAGCTGTTTATGAAGTCATTCCTTTTTAGGATCATTGAAATATTAAATAATTTGATTGTTATATTTAGAGTTCAAACAGGTTTAATATACTGAAAGGCATTTCTCAGGCGTAATTAAAAGCAGTCCAGTAATTCAGAAATGTCCATACTGTGCCCAAAATGTCTAGGAACTCACCCACAGTATCTGCAGACATATCTGTAGCTGTCTGGGGCTGCTGTGTCCAATTTAAAGGTTTGGGTGGCTCAGATGAAGGGGTGCTGTTGGACGGCACCATCTCAGTCTGAGTAGGCTCCACTTTACTCTCTTTAGGCTCTGGATCTGTTACAATCTCCAACGTGCCAAATTCTGTCATCCGAAACTAAAACACAAAAACAGAAACACACACCATTTACAATGCATAACTTATAACAACTGTAATCCACCCTCTCTGCATTTTGCACACTTTGCTTTTAAACTTTAATACTAATATAATAATAGAACAATACATGTTCATTGCTGTTCCTACCATACAGTTTATCCAATACAATGTCTCCCAAAGATTTGTGATATACTTCAGTACTGTGGTGCAGCCCAGGAGATGGCACTTGGGGAAGTGTTTATTAAACACAGCCGTTGGACAGTGCTCTCAGTCCACATTTAATAAACATGATAGTTTAATTTTCACAGTTGAAAAAATTGTTGAATCAATATTCTTAATGCATATGTAGGTTTCAGTGGCTATGCATGCTTTTATTTATTTTTTTCTGGTTAGAGTCTACATGCTTATACACACCTCACAAGTGACTTCTACATATACATCCTACATCCTTGCTGCCTTATTGTTTAACCACAAGACAAACAGCATATCGCACCTTCTCAGGTAACACTGTTAATGTCAGCACAGACATGCTGTTCTGTAATGAACTGTTCATCAAAGGAAATTAAATCTAGTGCCCTAAAACTGTTAATGTCTCTTATTGAATCTCTGTACCCTAATGTCACTGCCAGGCAGCGTAGCTATACCATCCTTCCAGTCAAGGGCTGTCATCATATCAAAATCTGCTCCTGGGGCAGGGCCATCACAAGGAGGTGTGTCTGTCATCTTCCCTAGGGAGGGAGGGAGGGAGAGAGACAGGGACACAATAAAATTGCAGAGAAAGAGGAAGAAAAAGACAGAGGGAGATGGACAGACAGAGAGAAGAGGCAGAGAGAGACAGAAACAGAGGGAGAGAGAGTGAGACGGACACAAAAAAAGGCAGAGTGTGTGTGTGTGTGAGAGAGAGAGAGAGACAGAGACAGAAACAGAGGGAGAAAAAGAGTGAGACAGAAAGACAGAAAAAGGCAGGGAAGAGAGAGAGAGAGAGAGAAAAATTAATGAGCAGAGCGACGACTTTTTATACATCCTTACAGGTGTGTTGGGGTGACCTGCTGTCAGTTTTTGTTTGGTAAATATGTAATAAGCAGTAGTCATGAGTTTGTAATGTTTATTTATCCATTTATCCATTTATTATAGTTTTAAGTCATGTGATAAGTGTAATCCACTAAAAACACGACTCCTCACAGGCCTGGTGATCATCTCTCTGCCCAATCGTACTTTTATCTTCTGGCCTCGTTTCACAAGTCTGCAGATAGTGTACAAGCACTCAAGCGTGCTCAAGTCTGCACAAAACCTCAGAACTTGATCGCAATTCGGGGCTGAACAGCTGGACCGAGCAGTGTGAACATGTTTGGTAGGGGTGCAGCCAGAGAAACGCCCGCAACTGCACTTACGAAAGAGCTGCGCGTCTCAGTCGCTTCCCCGAGCGGCCGCCTGGGGGCGCCCCGTGTAGACTGTGCGGACTGCACCAAGCACTTAAACACGGACAAAAACACGGATTTATAACTGTTTACCACGGAGTGAACCGAAAAACACACAAAATAAACAAGTGTCGCTCCTCTGGGCAGAGTCTGTCAGTTCAAACCTGAGACAAGCGAGCGGATTAAAAGTTAGATGAATAAGTTCAGCTTTCCGTTGTTTTTAAATAATCTCCAGAAATGTGCAGGTTCAGAGGTGCACACGGAGTTGTGGGGATGTCTTAACGGAAACATCACTCACAGCCGTGTTTTCTAGTGTAAAACTGCTCGTTTATAGATGTTAAGAGTCGAGAGGACTAATAAGATCGTTTGTTTTAAATCACATCCTCCTGAACACAGTAGTGTACGCACTGACAACACGGCCAACATGGTCAAACTTCTTTAAAACGGGTTTGTTTGTCTGTGTTAAGTGTTGGGGAATTTTATTCCGGTCATAAATAAAGTGTAAATGCCCGAGCGCCCATTATTAGCATTCGCCTGATACAAAATGGCGGAGGACAGCAAAGGGCCGCCGACACGTTTAAACTCAGTAAATTACCAAAGTTGTTCACTCCAAGTCATGAGGCACAGCCTTGACTCAGTACAGGAAGGTCGAGGGTATAACTTGCTCTGTTTCAAATGAGAGTTTTTCTCTCAGCCGACAAACTCCTCACTTTGCTGTTGTCACGGAATGTCGTTAGCAGCGCGGCTAGTCTGACTAGCCTCAGTTAACCGACTCAAACGGACAGCCGGCTAGCGACTGCAACTAGCTTCTGCTAGTTAGCACACGGACACAATATGACAAATATAACAGTTTCGTGTTGCTCACAACAGAGAAAAAACCTCAACAAAGCCGGTTTAACAGACTTGCCGTTTATTGACAAACAAGCGAGCGAACTCTGGCGTGTATAACACAGAAAAAACAGCGAAACGCTCTCTTTTAATTTCTTCTCCACAAACTTGTCACTTCTATTCATCTTTAGCGCTTTACGCAGCGCTACGAGCACTTACGACAGCGGCAAACTGTTAAACAAACGCCTCTCTGTGCACCGATGTCGTTGTTTGTTTCACTGCTCGTGATATTATGGTGATATTTTAAAGAAACAAATGTGCAACTCACCTCGTTTAACTCTTATTTTGAGCTGGATGGTTTGGCCGCAGTGCGCATGCGCGAGGTGTTTCTGCCTCCTGCCAACTTCGGAGCTCGATAAACTTCAACACAATCAATACACAGATAACAGAAGATGTGGGCTTTGTGGAAAGTGTTTAGATATATTTCCTAAACCTGTATTCTTCTCGTGCATTAGATCTGACCGCAGTGGGCTCTCAGACCTTAACTTTGCGTTTGTTTTAGAAACGTTGTTCAGAGCAGATGAACACACTCAGGCTTCACTGTCTCTGCAGCTTCAGTCGTTTATCACCATGTTTATAAGAATATGTGAAAATGTGTACTGCTCCGGGATATCCCGGCCTCTGATTGTGCTCTATCTGTCTGAAGTCAACATCGCCATAACGTTTTTAGTCCCCAAGTCTAAACGAAAGCCTCCAGATCGCTTATGATTCGGGGATTCCGTTTATTTTGGTTTTACAGTCACGTGCTTTGCTCCTCCGTCGCAGATATGCTAACACTGAACAGGCCTTCAGTGCACGATTAAGTAGATTCTAATAACTTTTCTCCCACTAGTAGTGCATAACATAAAATATCAACATAATTAGCAGTAGACAGCGTGAAAAAGCACGACTGTTTTACATGTTTAACTGCAATCCTTATAATGCGATGGTAGAGGCGTTTGAGCAGTGTCATCACATCACCACTAGATGGCGCCGTGAGCACACACACACATACAGCAGAGTTGCACGACTGACACATGTGCTACACATTTGATATTTTCCTCTTCCTGCCTGTCTTCACGTTCTTGCTAAAGGAAAACACAAGAAGGCTATACCAGAAACACTTGTTTTTAATGAAAAAATCTTTAAAATATAACTTAAAAGGACCAAAATATAAGTGTAACTTGGTTTGTGACGTACAAAAACAACATTACTGATCTTCCTCCATTTGACACTCTGATCTAAGATCACATAAATATAAATCTTAAACATTTGTAGTCTTTCATAAATATTAATTCACAACATATTTGTATAACCTAACATTTTATACACTTAAAAGTGCATCGCCGTTCACAGCTAACCTTGCCAAATCTAACTTACAATATTACAAAATAAAGGTTCAGTCTGCTACATACAAAAGACCTGAGAAAGAACTGCTAACAAATTCTCCTAAATTTCATACAATTTAATCTACTCATTTACTGTCTTAACATATATCATCATAATTATATTTAATGTAAGTACAGAATTCAGCACAATTTAAAGTTAAAATGAAAAATTCAGGTATATCAAATTGTAATAAATACTGGATTGATGTACATGCTAAAAAAAAGATAATCAGCAATTGTGTGCAAACGCAGTGGTCCAAATATACAACAACTTTGTAGCTGGTGTAACATCCACAATCCATATCCACTCACAGAAACAAATGCCACTTTCTGTTAGGCATCTTAAGTACAGTAGAATGGTAGGATGATTTTTTTTTCACATTCTGATGAAATGTTTGTTGGTTTGAGCAAACACAGGGATGTTCCTGCTCAGTGTCCACTGAACACATTCTGACCCATATAACTGAAGCCAGGGAAGGTTGTTCCACCATCCTCACACACACCCAGGGACTGTGGCACAGGAAGATTTGTGAAGGCAGGGTCAATATTTGTCAGGTCATCTGGGCCAGACTGAAAAGCAAAAGGAGATGACATTCTCACTAATGTACATTCTTGTGAAGGACAGGCTGACCTTTTGCTTGGTTAGGGTGAAAGCATATCCTGCTTTATGTTTTTTTACTATTTAATTACTTTTTTAACCAATTTTCTCCCCTGTGTGTTTGGTAGCCAAATTACCTGCCCATTTGTCGACTCTGTCGACTATCACTTGTACTGTCTCTGACTCAAGGAGGGTGCAGACTAACACAAGCCTCCTCCAATGTATATGAAGTCAAGCTCCGCCTCTTTTTGAACTGCAGCTGATACATCAACACAGGGCAGCCAATGCACTCGGATGAAAGCGCAGGATCCCCAGTTCTGATGGATCACCTGGCAGATGCCTGAGCCAGCCGACATTACTTAGTAGTGCTGGGGAGAGAGTGCCATGTTACCCGCACAGAGACCACAGCCAATTTTGCTCTCTCAGGCGCCGGCTGCTGATGGCAAGCAGCATGATCTGGGATCTGAAGTCATGATACTCAGATCATAATGACAGCAGCCTTAGTCCACTGAGCCACTCGGGCCCAGCATTTCCACTTTATGCACAATCATGATAACACTAAACAATGTATAATGCTGTGAAAACTATAAGGTGATGGCTGTATATTGAACTCACCAGTAAAGGGATGAAAGGGGGTGGAATTTTCTTTGCCACAAGGTCATGCCACTGGATAGATGAGAAGAATGAGTGATGTTGCAGCTCTGCCTAAGAAAAGATGGTTATGTAATTTAGCTCATCAATATGCTATTGTTGTGCATATGTGTTGTGTATATGCCACTATTGGCCAATACATTAATCAGAGCTGATATTTAAATTGGCAGTCTGACCCAATGTCCCATCTGAAGCTTCATTTGATTGACAGTAATGTGAACAACATGTTGAGTAAATCCAATCAAACATGCTTTTCAGTGTTTTTACAAATGTCTCAATCTAAAACAATGACATTTTAATGCTCAAATATTAAAATATGTTCATTTAATATAAGTTATAAATAACACTTGCATCCTTGTACATTTTCACACTACACATATCAAATATATGGTAAATAAATATCAGAACCAAACATCAGTTACCCGTGTCCACGATGACTAATATTTAGTATTAGTATGAGCCTGTAAAACCACATCAGTCAACCCCTAGTGTATTCGTATTTGTGCAAATTTACCACATCATGTTTAGCTCCAAGTCTTTTAGCTCTGTCTCTGTTTAGCAGTCTTTTGAGAAGATCTCGTCCAGCTTTAGACACTCCAGCCTTAAGAGTCAGCGGTTGAAACATGATGTTGCTTAACATCACCATCCGATCAGCACTGTAAAAAGGTGGCTGAAGAAAGAAAGACAAATTTGAATTCATTTTGAATTGCCCCAAATGTTTTTAATCAGTCAAGAGTATTTTGTTGAAGAAAAATACAGTGGAACGTCAGTAATCATTTGTCCTGATACAGTTTGGTTATCATCAACTTTTTTCACAGAAATTTTGTCCCAGTTATCGTTCATCTGCCCAGTTTTCATCATCGTGCCAACATGACTCGCTGCTAATTTTTGCAAAAACACAGCATCCACACATGCTCCTCACTCACCTCTGGCTTTGTTTCACGTTTCTCAGGCTTTGTTTCTCGTTGTTTCTCTGAGTTTGTTTCTCTGGCTTTGTTTCTCGTTTCTCTGGCTTTGTTTTTTGTTGTTTCTCTGGCTTTCTCATTTTTTATCTGGTTTAGTTTGTCGTTGTTTCTCTGGCTTTGTTTCTCGCTTCTCTGGCTTTGTTTCTCGCTTCTCTGGCTTTGCTTTTCACTGTTTCTCTGGCTTTGTTTTTTGTTGTTTCTCTGGCTTTGTTTTTCACTCTTTCTCTGGCTTTGCTTTTCACTGTTTCTCTGGCTTTGCTTTTCACTGTTTCTCTGGCTTTGTTTTTTGTTGTTTCTCTGGCTTTGTTTTTCACTGTTTCTCTGGCTTTGCTTTTCACTGTTTCTCTAGCTTTGTTTTTCACCGTTTCTCTGGCTTTGTTTTTCACCGTTTCTCTGGCTTTGTTTTTCACCGTTTCTCTGGCTTTCTCATTTTTTATCTGGTTTTGTTTGTCGTTGTTGCTCTGGCTTTGTTTCTCACTGTTCTCTGGCTGTTTCTCATCGTTTCTCTGGCTTTGTATCTCCTTGTTTCTCTGGCTTTGTTTCTCCTTGTTTCTCATTAATAACGCTAAAAACAAACTGGAATGGATTCATTGGATTTACATTATTTCTTATGGGAAAAATTTCTTCAGTTGTTTCAGTCATCAGGCACTTTAGATTAATGACTAAAACTGAGTCTCCACTGTATTTGATTCTTCTTTAACTTTGTATGCAACTGAACTAGCCATAGAAGCATACAGTATAGCTACATATAAGCTTTTGCAAACTGCATGATGAAATCATTATACACTGTCCCTCAAAAAGCATTGAGTTTAGTGATCTCAAACTGACTTTTGTGGTCATGTATAATGTTCTTTAAAGCAGTCAGATGTTTCATGTAAGTTCACTCACCAGCCCATAAAGCATTTCATGCAGCACAGCTCCTAGTCCCCACCAGTCCACAGTCCGGTCATACTCGCGCTGCTGGAGAACCTCAGGAGCCAGGTATTCAGGGGTTCCACAGAAAGTTCTGGTAGTGGCACGCCCAACTATGCCCTCCTTACACAAGCCAAAGTCTGTTAGAACCACATGACCTGCAGAATCCAGCAGGATGTTCTCTGGCTTCAAGTCCCTGTGTAAGCAGGACCAAGACAGAAAGAACAATGACAAAGAACAATAAGAGTAAATCCACCAGAGCTTTGTGTGTCTGCATTATATATGCATTAAAATGACCAGTTTATCATATTCCAGGATGTGTATGCATCTGTTTATTCTTATAAGGCTTATAAAACTGTATGAAAAGTTTAGACTTTCAGTGAAAATCAACATAAAAATACAGAAGCATGTAAAAATTTTGACCCTTCTGGCTAAATTACGTGCTTCACTTTTTTTCTAAGTCAAAAATATGGGAACATTTCTGCACATTTTAAATTATAATTTTATAATAATACCCATTCATAATGTGGTAGTAGCCAATTAGCCCATCTCTCTACGCTAAGGGGCTCTCCCCATCACTTTGCAATGTCTCTGACTCTAGGAGGGTGAAGACAAGCACAAGCCTCGTCCGCTGATTGTGATACGGCCACCACCTCTTTTTGAACTACCACTGATACACCGTCACTGGGGAGCCAACACACTCAGAAGAAAGCGCAGGGTTCCCAGTTCTGAATGGACCAATCAATAGACGCCTGAGCCAGTGGACATTGAGGTGTGAGTGATAGGGAGAGTTAGAGCGCCATCTACCCGCCCAGAGAGAGCACTGCCAATTTTTGCTCTCTTGGGCCCCGGCTGTTGATGGCAAACAGCATGACCAGGATTCAAACTCACGATCCTCTGATCATAGCGTCAGTGTCTTATCCTGCCGAGCCACTCGGGACCCCTATTTCTGCGCATTTTAAACCACAGTTACTGTTTATTAGCTCAATTTAAGATATTGGGATCATCAAAACATCAAATGAACAAGAATGAAGTTATTTCCAATGTGTTATAAATTGTGCACTAAAAAGTTCAGAGAACCTTTGCACAAAACTGTACAAGTACATGGGAGTGTGTGTACCTGTAGATAATATGCAGTGAATGTAAATGTCCAAGAGCACTGGCCATTTCTGCAGCATAGAATCTGGCTCTGGGCTCCATGAATACACGCTCTCTCTGCAGGTGGTAGAAGAGCTGCCAACACACACATAAGTCCACACTGACATTGTAATATAACCTGCCAACTTTTGCCTTCAATAAATACAAGCGCTCATTCATAAACAGCATGCATACCTACCTCTCCACCACTGACATAGTCCAGCACTAAGTAGAGCCTGTCTTTGGTCTGAAAGCTGAAGTGAAGCCTCACCAGGAATGGATGATTGATTGTATTCAACAGTATGCTTCGCTCACACATGACGTGCTCTTCCTGTCCAACACATTGCAGTCAGAATACATACTCAGCCATCACCAATACACTACATTTAAAGAACACACACCATAGTGAGGCCTACCGCTTTTTTCTTTAAGACGATTTGCTTCTGTAGTACCTTGACTGCGTAGTACTGATCATTCTCCCTGTGTCTGGCCAGTAGGACCTAAGCATGAGAAAGACCTTATTATATTGGGTTGTCATGCTTGATTACATTCATAATCAGGTAGCCTAATGTAACAGTGATGATAAATTGAGTTAACTGAATAATGATAAACCATGCATTGCCTTTCATAGACTCTCAAACAGGGGTGGGGAATGTCAGTGCTAAGAGAATTTGAAACAGCTCTAAAATACTTTTAAAATAGCTTCACAGTTAATTTTATAATCCCTTATTAGTCCCACAGTGGGGAACTTTGACCTCTGCATTTTATCCAGTGAAACAAAACCCATACAAACTAACAATAACTAGCCCTATCCATGGCACCAGGGGAGCAGTTGGGGTTTAGATGCCTTGCTCAAGAGAATTTCAGTCATGACCTGCCTCAGGATCAAACCAGCAACCTTCGGGTCACAAGATCAGATCCCTAACCACCAGACCACGTCATAAATGCATAATTTATTAATGCAGTTTAACTGTATACTAATATATGATGGACTGCTTTCTCCATCTCTAGGTATTCAGACTGCACGGTAAGAAACACCAGCAGATAAAATGTGTGCAGATTTATCATTACTATACCAAAACAATGAGTTTAAACTATTTTTGCAAGTAAAATGTGTTGGCATGTTACCACAGTACTGATAATAATGTCATTTTTGTCATATTTTGAACTACCATATGTAACTACTGTACATTACAGGTTTTTACCTTCCCAAAACTGCCAGTCCCGATCACCTTCAAGTAATCAAAATCTGCTGCTGAAGCCCTGTCAACATAGGAATAAATATAAGTGCCTGACGTTTGGCCTGTGCGTCTGCTGTAGACAGTATGTGTAACCTAAATATGTCTGCCAAGCAAACATAGCCTACTTACTGAGACCTTTGAAGCTCCTCTGCTGTATTGGTGAAAGACAGCTATTAGAAAAAAACAAACAAGAGTGTTAGCAAAGATCTAGATTAGCAGCAATACACCTCACATCTACAAAGCAAACCACTGTAACCCCAGTTTTCATTTTGTCTTTTTCAATCAGAGGGAGCTGCTATTCAGACATGCATTACAAGGTTACTGAGCAGATCTTATGAGCTCACTTACAGCAGCTGCTCCAGCCTCGTCACACACACCAGCCTCTGGCCTTAGGAAACACTCTGGGTCCATACTGGTGGGCGAGAGAGAGAGAGAGAGAGAGAGAGAATGAATTACCATTTGTAAAATCAAGTAACACAATATATTTAAATTAGTGTAAGATAATACACAAGTCTAAGCATCTCCCAGCATAAATGCATAATTTATTAATGCAGTTTAACTGTATACTAATATATGATGGACTGCTTTCTCTATCTCTAAGTATTCAGGCTGCTATATAACACAGCACAGCAACTATTCAAACCAGGTCATGTTCTCTGAGGAGTGTCTGACCTCAAAAGGCCAGTTCATTTGTTTAACATTGTGTATAAATGCTCATATTTTGTATGTGGTATACATGAGATCAGTATGAAATAAAGACCAATGAGGCTTTTTTCTCTGAAAGAAAACATTTAACAATGTCAAAATTGAAACTCACTTTGTGTAGATCGGATGTCTGGTCCCGAGCTTCTGTAGCAGATCAGATGAACCTAATTTCTTTTCTTTGATTAAAGCTGGAATTTAAAATGATGAAATATTAGGAACAATATGAATAATAGTAAATAATAGTAAATTAATAATAATAATAATAATAATTATAATAATAATAATAATAATAATAATAATAATAATAATAATAATAATAAAGTGATGTTGGTCAAGGGAAAAAAGAGGAAAAATATATTTTTTGTAAACCTTGTAGGTTCACTTTTGTTTTCTTCTTGCACTATTTTGTGTGTGACTTTGTTCTCTGTCATGATGCTGTAATAGTGTTTGATATTACTCTTCAATAAAAAAAATATAAAAAAGATAATAATAATACATTATTATTATTATTATTAATAATAATAATAATATTAATAATCGATGATTATTATTATTATTATTATTATTATTTATTTTTTTATTTTTATTTTTTACAGTTTTGCTTAAAACCAGTAGCTAACCCCATGTTATCAAAAGACTGTTAAACCAAGTTTAAATGTAGGCAATATGAAAAAATAACACCACAATGATGAAAATAAATGTCAGATATGAACATTATGTGTTAAAAGTTACTATAAAAGCCTGGTACTTTACTAGAAGTTGTAAAATGAAGAAGTCCACAGCTTTAAAACAAGAATTTTCTCTTACCAGCAAAGTACGACACAATCCCCTTCATTCTGGCGTAAGTCACGTGACTTTTAGTATTTTTCACCATCCTGGTTCTCAGCGCGAGGACAGAACTTATATGTGAAGCTGGGAGCTCGGCAGTGCTCTGCTGGCTCGCGCTGTACCGGTCAGCTCTGGTTGGGCGCTGCTATCTCACTTCTCGACCTGCTATTTTTTGCAGAGCACGTGGTCCGTGGACAGCCTTTATGACATCACGTCGGTCGCTTAGCTACATACACAAATGACCACCTCAGCTTCTCCACGGGCCACTGGCCAGATAGGCGTGTTAACTGAGCAGTTCTAACTATCTGGCCCTGACACTGAATGTCAATGAGAGACTGTAGATAATGATAAAACTACAGTGTCCCATGCTAGCATGTAACTTGGCCAGACTTCTGTGCACAGGGCTGAATGAGCTGATTAGCTATATCAGGTGTGTTATGAACTGGGACAAAATGTTCACAGTGTGCTTCCAGGACCAGGGTGGGAAACTAGCTTAAGCCCTGTTTACACCAGATTCATTTACATGGGGTCCTGTGTGTGTGGTCTTTCCTCTAGTCCTCAGATTTATAGGGTGAATTAACTATTGGTTTTATAGCTAACTCAGAGCTCGTCTCATTATTTTAGTCATGTCCAGATGCTAATCTCCATGCCTTTACAGGCAGACATCTCACATTGGTAAATAAAGATTTTTGGCTGCTGTTACAAACTGTAGTTAGTGTCCTAACATGCAGATCTACCAAAGACCTTCACTGATCACAAACTAACCAATATTAAAACTTTTGATGTGTCTTTTAATAATTTACATGGTCTCCATACACTAACTGGGAGAGCATTTTGTGGAAGAAAAATACAGAGGAACCTCGGTTATCATTTGCCCTGTTTTTTGTACAGTTTGGTTAATTTAAGGGAAATTTTGTACCAGTTATCATTTGTGTCCCACATTTGTGTGTGTGGATTTCATCGTCGTAATATGCTCAACAGAAAGCCTTTCTTTTCGGTAACATGCATGTTCTGCATGTACACAGCGCCGGCCTTGACCGGCACACTCTAAAAGAGCGTAAACCCATAAGAGTGATGTTAAATGTTTCATTAGTCTTTTATATTAATTTCTCATTGTGTTCTGTATGTAAAACTATAGTTATTCTATATAAAATGTATTGTTTTTTATATTTTGGAGTGTCTGGAATTTACATTATTTCTTATGAGAAATATGGCTTCAGTTATCATTACATTCGGTTAGCAACTGTTAGGAACCATACAATAACCGAGGTTCCACTGTAAACTAAAATCCATAAGAAAGACAAGCTACCAGCTTATTATACAGGCTTATTAAAGAATAATGTAGGCTTATGAAAGCAGTAATTATAATCACAGCTACATGTATTAATTAACTGTGATTATGCAATCATGTGGTGCAGACATTCGAGTTTGTAGAAAGTGCAACCCACCAGAAACTCACTCGACCTGTAGTCCACTCACACACACACACACACACACACACACACACACACACACACACACACACACACACACACACACATCCCCCTGATAAAAGAATCCAGTCTGAATAGAGATTTGAAAGTATCTATTGATAGTTTTCCAAGTATCTTCCTTCCTAGCAATATTCCAGTCTGACCACTCATAACACTGGTGCCCCCACCCCAGCATGGCTGCATTGCCAGCTTCACCACCTAATATACGTGACACTACGTGACAGCACTATAGACATAATTATGCAGCAGGGTGCCACCTGCCCTTTTGCCCATTTGTCCTTGAATGCTTCTAAAACCAACAAACAGAACAACATTCATAACGTTCTCTGAATGACCTTAACTACAGGTATTGCTGAGTACTGAAGAGCTAAATCCTGCTGTTATAAAGATAGCTGCAATTCTCCTGGGCCATGACTACAGCCGCTCTGGAACCTTATCAGAAGGTTTCTGATACATCCAGCTGTCGAGGTCGGTGGTAAGTACACTGCTATTAAAATTGTGTCAGAAAAAATGCATATTTGTTTATTTTGGCATATATCACTTATCTGAAGTCCCCAGTGCTGTTTTCCACCAGGACAGTGTGTCAACATGCTATATTATATGGCTACGATATTTTACTTGGGGACTGCATCTTGAAGTACTATTTTGTATTTGGTCACATCTGACAGGTGACGTTTACCATTTTATTTTAGACAAAATATACACCAAAAAGTGAAAAAAAAAAATGTCTAAGGGCTGAGTGCTGAGGCAACGCTAAATTTGCTCAAATGATTTTATCTATTGCTGAGACAGGATGGTACTGTTCCACCCTGGCTGCTTGTTCCTGGACACTTATCAAGAGGTAGACCAGTATATTTACAGCATGTTCTACCACTGCAGCTGACCCATAGTATCAGATAGACACCCTGATTCAGATTATTGCTCTTTTATCTCATATTGTACATTATGTTAAACTAGTCTTTACTTTAAAAGTAAAAGTAAATACTAGTTTACTTAGCACGAAAGGTGACTAGAGGTGTCCCTCAAGGATCAATATTAGGTCCTACTCTGTTTTTTATATACATCAACAACATTCCTCTTGCTGCAAGAGGTGCTCTTGTCCATTTGTATGCAGACGACACAATTTTGTATGCCTCTGGTTCTTCCCATGGCCATGTAATGTCCTTGTTTCAAAATATCTTTCTCCAGGTTCAGAATGCATTTGCCAACCTTAGATTGTCATTAAACATTGCCAAGGCAAAGGTTATGTGGTTTAATCAGAAATGCAATCTTATTGAACCCACCCTTAAATTCACTAAGAGGGAGGGAGCTATCTTGGAACAAGTTGTAAATACAAATATCTAGGTATCTGGTTAGCCAGTTCACTTTCCTTTTCTACTCATATGACAAACATACAAATGAAAGTCAAGGCTAAACTTTTTTTTTTTTTTTTTTTTTTTTGCAGAGAAATCATTACTGGACTTCCTCTGTTTGATTATGGTGATATAGTCTACAGACAGGCATGTAAAAGCACTCTTGCTTGATGCTCTGTACCATTCCGCTCTCCATTTTATTACACTCATATATAAAACTCTGCTGGGTCGGTCACCACCTTACTTACAGAACCTTTTACAACCGGTATCCCTCATATACAACACCAGGTCATCTACTTTCATTCAGCTAAAAATCCCCAAAATGCTCACCATTCTCAGCTCATCGTCCTTTCAGGGATCAGCTGCTAAAAGACTGGAATACACTTCAAAAAACATTACAATTAGAAACACTTATCAAAATTGATGATTTTAAGAAATGCATCGGGAATGTTTTTACTGACACCTGCAACTGTTTTAATTGATTGTTTATGTTATGTTTATATCTCTTTTTGTTTTATTTTCAACCTTGTCTGTACCTGTTATTGATGTACCCCCTTTCTTTCAAGTAGCTTTTGCTACTTGCCAGGATGTTATTGTAAATAAGAACATGTTCATAATGACTTGCCTGGTTAAATTAAAAATATAAAATTAAAATAAAAAATAAAAATGACCCTCTCCTTTCAGAAAACCACATTTCTGACTCTTGTCTTTACTCTCTGATCTCCAAGCACTCATAATGCCCTTCCACAAGGACGCCAGCTGGTAGCACCATTTTAGTGTACTTCTATATAAGCACTTTAGTAACCCCCCTACATACACACTCTGGACACGTAATAGGGCTCCCCACACATTACCACAAGCTGTTTAGGCACATTAGGTAAGAGGTGGGTGCACCTTTGTACTTTGGTGAGGTTTGGCATGAAGCCCTGGTTAGTCAGGTTAGGCATTTTTGTTGGTTTCTTTTCTGTGGCACTATCTGATTCCACTTTCTGTTCACATACCTTTGTTAATAAAATATTAGCATATTTTTGTTACACTGCCATTTCTTTGTGATTTTTTTGGAAAGAAGTGGTTAAAGTAAAGTACAAGCTCAGTGAATGCCCTGTTCTTTCATTCTTTCATCACCCTCACATGCCCACTTAGCCCATGCCAACAATTGGCTGTTAGATACTGTCAAATCACTGGTGAATGTTGGTGACTGACCATCATTTGCAGTGTGTGTGCTATGTACAGAATCTTTGACTCTTGTTGTGTGTGAGAGAGATCTGCATATTAGCACAAAAAAGAGAGACTGAGCCTCTGTGGGATCAGTCAAATTGCACATGCTGGGAACTAGGACAGCAAGTCTGATCTGTTATAACTCCACCTTGCACAGGACTTTACAGGACTTAAAAGATCTGCTAATGTTTTGATGCCAGATACCACTGGGTATGTTCAGAGGTCTTACAGAATCCATGCGATGGTGGAACAGAGGTGTATTGGTGGCTTGTGCAGGACTGACAGAATATTAGTTATATTAGCAGTCAGCACAGTGTGTTTGACTATACATTTCCACAGAAGACTGGCGCTGACAGTGAGCTGAAGCTGATCAATCATTGCTAGATCTAATTACTCAGTGTGCATTTATTGGGCCTGGGCCTTGCAATCTTTCTTGTCTCAATTCAGTGTGAATACGCTACGTCTAACTCATTTCCTACTATGTTAGTGCCAAAGCTGTAATGACTGTCCTTGGCCCATCTAGATCTTGCCTCTACCCCCTCCCAACTGTGTTCTTCTCTCAGGATCCAGAGAGCAGTGAGAAAATATACTGTTGCAACTGGCAAGGATTGCGTAAAGTAGCTCACCATCTTTTAAAATGCTTGACCAGGCATAGTAAGCGCAGCCTAGAAACCACAGCAGAATTGTTATTGTCTGGAGTGCGCTCTGAGCTGTTCAAACACATGGATGATATGACAGCAAAGTAGGAATGCACTTGGAACTCCCTTTTTATTTGCTGGTCATTTGGAGGTCATGGCTTCTCAGTTTCATGGCTATTGCCAAGAAGGTTTGGCTCTGTCGCCTCTCTTCGAGACCTGGAAGAGTGCTCTGTGGAATCTAGTCTTGGTCACATGGATCACATTATCGGGTATGCCTCTGAGGTGGGACTGCCACAGTTATTAAATAATCACCTCACCAGAATGAACTGAGATACTTGCAGTTATTTAATCATTTATTTCCCACAATTATTACATTTCCCAATCATGTCTAATACAAAATATCATCAGAAGTTTAGAGAAATGTTAGCTATTTAGGCAGCTAATGCTATTGTTAGCATGTATAAATAAACAAGGCTTGTATTTTCACTCTCTATGTTGCATGACTTGATGTGTAGTGTAAATATTTTGTGTTTGCATGCACACCAGTGCCATATATCATTATGAACAAATCACAAGATAAAGCATCTAGGAGATCCAAGAAGTTACACCAGTTTAGCTGTTTTAAAGTTGTACTTTGGTTGTTGCAAAAAAGAAAGACAATTCAATCTTTAAGTGTTGAGTAATTGTCAAATATGTGATGATTGTGGTAGGCCTAGTGTGAGGTTGATTCCCAAAGGCATGAAGGTGATCAAGGCCAAAACATCCCTATCAGGTGGGTGGCAGTTTGGCACTAGTAAGCATGAATGGAAATTCAGCCCACTGGCATTAGAAGACACACACTGCTGATGGGCACAGAGAGAATTGCAACATCACAACGAGCAGATAAGGTCAGGCAACCTGTTAACAGTTAAAGAAACTGTTCACTCATAAATTGTATTAATGACACAATTTTCCACTGACCGTAGATGTGGTCAATCAGTCAAGGTATGTGTGAAGTCCTAACTTAGTTTCTGTAGAGCCACAAGCTTAATGTAAGAAAAACTAGAATTAAGCCTAATATTTTTTTAAGATTAACATGGTTAATGATACTATATGGCTTTCTGTGAGCATTAATATATAATAATAAAAATGTGCGTAGCTGAATGTTGTAAGATGCCTCATCTGAGTAGGAAATGCTGATCTAGATTTTTAGTTTTAGTGATGATAACTGAATGGATATTAGCAGTGAAGCTTTATTCATTTTTATTGTTCACTACCATCCCAGCTAGCAATTTTTGGTTAATAGAATGTTTTCTGAACATTAAAATGTTTCTTAGAACATTCAATGTGTCAAGTTGTCTATGTTTCTAGAACGTTTTTATTGAGCATTTTTCAATGTTCAAGTAACGCTGCTGCAACATTATGAGGACCTCACCTACAGTATGTTCAAATACTGACCACACACAGAGCAAAACTCCATTCAACCCTGTTTAGAAACAGAAACTATAAATAATAAACAGCTTAGGCCAAGTAAAAAAAAAAA
>BRDA01002516.1:6604-25862 GCA_036984385.1 Crenuchus spilurus
TAAGACTGTGTGTAAATGCAAATATAAATGCAACAGTAACTAGTAAAGAATGCTGTGGTTGACAGGTCAGGTTCTCATTAATCAAAGGGAAAAAAATCAGTGAAACAGTGATAAAGCTCTTGGCACCAGTGGGATACTTCTTCATCAGCCCGGCATGCAGCTCCCGTAGAGAATTCATCCTTTTTTCTCTCTAAAATCATGATTCATGGTTAAGGATTAGACAGGTATTACATTTCACACTCTGTAAAGAATGAGTGATTTCTATCAGGATTAGTGTGCGTTTGAATGAAGGGGGCGGGTGGCGGGGGGGTATGGTCGAGGAGACAGGATCAGGCTGTTTTTTATGGGTAGGTGTGTTACAGCTCCAGTCTTTCGCTGCTGCACCACTTCATTAGACTCTGCGCACAAAGGGCCGCCGGTCACATGGGCCTAATTTAGCCCATAATAAAAAACGTGGAATGACTCGACCCGCTCTGTAATGGGAGTCTCCCCTTCATTTACGTTCCGGCAGCGCAGTAGGGGGCTTTGAACATGTTGAACGTGGGCTACAGGAGAGAGAGGGAGGGGGGGGGCAAACAACAGGACTAAATCAAAAGGAGGGAGCCTTAAATTCCAGGGAATTTCTCCAGATGTTTTGAAAGCGTTCGCTGAAGCGGTCCAGATGTGCCAAGCTCTCAAACCCCACCTCACAACAAAACGGCCTTCTCCTTCATCTCACACTCTCTATCTCTCTCTCTATCTCACTCTCTCCTCTGTATTTTACCGGTGGGTTCGCTAGCTGTAAAGGCTTCAAAGGATCTCGCACCTCTTAAGCTTTAAAAATGCTACAAAAAAGAAAAAAGTGAGGGACAAGAAAAGGAAGCCCCGGGTGGAAAGTGCCCTTCTCTTCTGGAACAGGTTTAGTAAAAGCAGCTCGGCTGTGGTTCTCTCACACTCATAGCTTCTGTACGGTGCTCCTGCACCCACACACTGTGACCTAGCCACGACCTTTAACCCCAAGTCTCACAACCAGTGTGGGCAAGAGCTGTGATCCTCTCCAAGTCAGCACTACGAAGCACCTCGCTGTTTAAAACATGCAGTGACTCTTGACTGATGCTCTGTTAGGACATCTACACCTGTACAATATGGTGCAAAAGTGCACTTTACTTGTAAAAACTCCATATACTGTTCATATATACACATAAATGAACAGGTCTTCTCCTTGATCCTCCTCAGCCTCAAAACACTTGATGTACTGATTAATCAAACATGGTATTGGATGCTAGTGGACTGTGATGGGTTTGGAAATTGTTAAACCAACATAATCATACAAAATTAGCTTTATATTTGTTTATTAATCAGACTTATTCTTTGTGTTTTTACCCCTTATAAACACTTACTGCCCAAATAAACAGTTTACAGTCTTTTGCACAGTAATGGAAGCCCAAGCCTAGATTCTGTTGTGAGACTCATTTTACATCATTCATTTATTCATGAATCTGACCAATCACAGCCCTCCACCTGCATATATAATGAACTAACCTGCCTTCTCCCATTCTTTCCTCCCCACCACCAGCAGTGTGGTTCTAGTCCTGTTGGCTCCGCCCCCTGCCTTTCATCTACTCAGCAGGACCAGCTATGGCCTGATGCTCCAAAAAGTCTTTCACGCCTTATTAAACACTAACGTAACTGTACAGATGGGATTATTTCAGTAAAATCTATGATGTTCTAAGACAGAAATGTATATAATGACAATAAACATGCACTGAAGATCAAAGAACCAGTTTCCATCATTTAGAAGCTTTTTCTCTAAAAGTACTTTGTTTGTAATGACATATGATGCACTTTAAACTGTATGAAGCTCTATTACTGTAAATAAAATTATTTTAATGTATTTAAAAAATTATCCTAATAAAAAATCCAAACCAGGTTCCCCAAGAACTGAATCAAATCTGACATTTCGGGATGAATTGAATCACAACCTAAAGAAGTGTAACTGAGTCGCTGTGAGGTTACACCCCTCATGTACACACACACACACACACACACACACACCCTGCAGCCAAGGCTGGATTGTGGGCCGTATAATGTACGTCTGTCTCCTGTTCCTCGTTTCAGGCTGAAACAGAAGAAACCGTCCTAAATGTGACACTTGAACTTGTTGGGGGCCGCTTCTGCGTTTATGCAGGCGTTGGAATGCAAGTCCTGTGGTATGCAGCACAAAACACTGCTGACAAAAACACTGCCGGCAGACGCCCGCCCACCCTGCTGCCCGCAAGCATGCTGCTCAACTGCCCGCGGCTTTTTCTCCTGCAAAGAAAAGTTCTGAAAACTCCCATCACAAACGCAGCGCTTGCTCGGGCCAGAGGACTGCCTATCAAATGCTTTGCACTCTGAATGGAAGAGGAAGAAAGGCTGCATTGGTAGTCTAAACAAATATCCAAGGACAAGAGCCAAACCACAACTGCCTCCTGATGCTGCGAGTGCTCCTAAATTACTCGACGGGTACACATCAGAGCCAGGCAGTGGCACTCTCTTCTGAGACTTAAAAGACTCTCAGCTGCACAGACAGTTCAACAGCCACTTGACGATGAGCAGTAGCCCTCGCACCCAGCAGGCGATAAGAGCCACACTCTTCTCCTGCTGGGATCCGAGTGGGAGGGGGTATGAATGGGGCACTGGCTCTCTGAAGCTTGTGGCAGAGCACTGGACAACAGGCTGGACAGCACTACCCCCATTAACAGCTCAGTCTGCTTTACATCCTCACTCTGAGTCTTATTCTCCATCACATCTGATTTAAACCTCCACACCTGCACTGCCACGCAGTTTGTAGTCAGGAGGGAGAACAGAATCTCTAGACATGTTCATGAGCATCGCAGTCAGAGGAAAACCTCGGCCCTCTCATCTTTTTCATTTTACACCTGTTACACCATTGTGAGAACGTCTCTGGCAGGATGAATTAGGGGTGGGACATTATTTCTCTGAATTATCACAATAAACTACATCTGAAATTGTTCATATTGACGGTAGTTACAGAACACTGACCATGTGTGTGTTTCATCACAAACTGGGCACAGTTAGGGCTGCGTTTTAGTGCTTTACATTAAAATCAATGTACACGGGGCAAGAACAAGCAGTGTACAGTAACTGTTGTAATTCATTTCATTCAGTTCATTCTCAGTACACGATCACTACAGCAGCTCTAGTACATCCCACATTCTGCCTCCACCATGCTTCACCCAGTACCCTATCATCATGGACATCAGTCACATCACGTCCTTTGTCCATGATGATGGTTTTACACTCTGTTACAACTAGCTAGTGTGCTCACTTATTTCATGTGGTATCTGTGTCATTACAGGCACAGTTTATTACATACTAGGGGTGAAACGATTACTCGAGTAATTTGAGTTACTCAGTTACAAAAAATGATCGAGTAATTTTCTGAGCCTCGAGTAATCGTTTATTTAATTTTAAAACTCAGAGCACGGTATTTCGCACTGATGACTTTTAATGTGGCACACCACGCTTACGTCACCCGCGCACAGGAAGGAGGAGGTGGTGCGGAGATTTTTAGTTGAGAAGCAGGAATATGGAAGCGACCTACATCCACGCCATCAGAGCGTCTGTTTTCAGCTGCAGGTAACATTGCTTCAAAAAAAGAGGGCAAGTCTAAGTCCTGCATTGTCAAGCTCACGTTCCTGCATTGCAGTCAAACACACGGAGGCCTTTTCCTTGATTCTCCTGAAGCTATTAGTTTAAAGCACTCGCAGCAGAAATGTGTGAAACTGTTCGTGCATGGACCTGTTCCTGTTCAGAAGCTAAGATACACAACATAAAGCCAATGTTTATGCCTTTTTATTGATTATTGCCCTATAATTTTGATACTTACAAGAAATCTTAATTTTGAAGTAATTTAATTAGTTTTTACTTGTGGTAATTATTTCTATTTTGTGTTTTATTTATTTCTATTTGTGTTTGCAATTTGGAAAATGTATGTTGTGAATTTAAAAATATAACCTTTCTAAAAAAGGAAACCAATTGGTCATTCATTATTAAGTGAAATGTCTTGTTTTCTCTTGTGTATTTTTTATTGCACTTTAACAAAGCAAATATGTTTATCCGATTACTCGATTAATCGAATCGATTTTTCAGTTTTACTAAAATAATCGATAGCTGCAGCCCTATTACATACCAGGGGTGGTCATAATATTCTGGCAATATATTGTGATACAGTAAGCAAAGTGATGTATAACAATCTTACTGATTTTTTCTTACAACTCTATTAATGCATAAAATATAAAAGAATAATCACTAAATATGATGAAGAACATGAACATTACATATTAAAGACCTTTCAGAGATATTTCTCTGATTCCATTAAATACATGTATTTGGAGCATTTGGTGTGTACAGTTCGGCCTGTTTAACTGGATTTAGTGCAGGATGTAAAAACACAGAATAAAAAAGTCAATGCACAGGAAGCAAAAACAAGCAGTAACTACACAAACTATACAGGAAAAAAGAGTAAATATGGAGAAAAACCTTTTCACTGTAAATCATGTGTTTCCAAACTTTTGTAAAAGAGAATAAAACCCTCTTCAATTAAATCATTAACAGTAAGTCAGTTTTGAGCATTTCTGTGGGTCCATCATTCACAAAACGTACTTTCACACAACATAAGGTCCAGCTGGCGTTTTCAAAGGATGCCAAAAAGCCGCACAATTGGACGGTTTTGTTTCTCTTTGTCTTTAAAGATATTTTTTTCAGAGATTATCCCATTAATAGTATTTGAAGCACACGGTGTGTACCTCACTCCTTAGGAAAGGAGTACTGACCTTTCATATCTTAATAAATCCTGCCGTACTGAGCAGTTCCAGCATCAACACAGTAACACTAAGGCTGATGAATGTGTGTGCAGGTGAGATTGAGAGGGCTGGGAGAAGAGGCCCAGCAGAAGAAGGTATACTGGATCTGCAGGCCTCAGCTGACTGTAAATCACTCTTCTGAGCGCTGAGCCCAGGAGGGGGGGGGGGGCACAGTGAAGAGAGATTGGTCACGATAGTAAAAGAAAACCTGGTTCTCAAAGAAGAAGAAATATGTTCTTGCTTTATCCGAGCCTGTCTTATGTTTCCATGCAAATCCGTCCATCTTATCTTGATTCGGGGGATCATATTTTGGTGGCTGTAACGGATCTGGGTTATCATAATTGCAATCAGGGCCCTTAATCTGCCACGTTGGTTTAAGCTCTCCAGTGTAAGCTGCTGCATTAGCGGACAGAACCACACACGCTCACACGCAGACTTGCTTTTTTTTAAACAGTGGCAGGACATTTTCAGGGTCCCATGTGTAATACGGCCTGTACAGATACCAGCCCCAGTGTATATGTGTAATTACCTACACACAGCCTAATTATAGTCTTTTATATGTATTATAAATGTTACAGCTTCATATACAGGTACAGTATGTATGAACCCTAAACCCAATTTCAGCCTTTGGTAGCCGTTTTTAATCATTTTATTACAAACTGGGAACATTTCTGTACAAAATCAACCACAGACAAAACACTGTGACCCTGTCTGGCATTACCTAAAACAAGGTTCCATAAAGGGTTTCATGCCCCAGAAGTACCATTTTTGGCTGCTTCCTTTAAAAACCTTCTCTGTAAATGAGATGAGTTTGGAGAACCATGGTTCATGTCTATGGTTCTATCAATAGCTTTTATTTCAAGTGTATATTCTTTAAACTTTGGGTTCTTATACACTTCTTAAAGAAACAGACAATAAAAAGTTCTTAAAGCAGCCAAAAATGGTTGTTCTATGGCATCCACACCGTGCACTGACACTTTTATCTTTAGGAGTGAAGGCCTGGTGTGAGCTTTCTAATAGAAACAGGAAAGGAACGTTCATTTTATTAATGAATGAGAGAAGATGGGGGAGTATCACTTCACTTCCGCTCCAAACACATTCACAATATTTGCCAAAATGTGTGACAGTAACATAAATGTGACACTGCACTGACTAACACCTCCAGAGGTGTCAGAGACAGCTAAAGCTTGCAAGAAGCCTGCTAGCAAAATGAACACCATTCACCCACCCCCACCCTTCTAATGTAGGTCCCACAATTACAGTTAAAGAAAAATGACATTTCAACTCAATTTACCCTCCAAGTGTAATCAGTCAGCCAGCAGGTGTTTCATGATTCACTGGGACATTGGGACAGTTACTCATTCATTGAAATGACAGATATTAAAGAGTCTATCCTGCTTTCATTGGAGTAACTGTTCAGGGATGGCTTTGCACCATTGCTGTGAGCATTTGATTGTATTCATTGACGAGAGTTGTTAGGATGTCAGCTGATCACCTCCTCCCCAACTCATCCCACAAGTACTGAGTGGAGCAGAGGACACAGCTCAATGCTTTTGTACACATAGTTAGCCTATAGTCATCATTATGCAATGTTTACCTCAAACTAGAATAATTAGAATAATTAGTCCTGCTTAATTGGATTTCCTGCTTAATAAATAAAATACCTGAACTCATAGGTTTTGATATCTTATGTTAAATTTGCCTCAAATTGTTCTGATCAAAACATCATGTGTATCATAAAATTCAAATATCATGATAGTATATTTCTGAAGTATCGCCCACCGCTGTGGCAAGTCATCTTAAACAAAGCTTCTGTTCTTACTGCCTGTGATTATCTTTCATCTACAGTCATGTTGTTCTTCTTCTACAGGAGCTCCTCTGTGATCTCTGGACTGGCCATGTCAGTGTTTTTCTCCCTCCTCCTCTGAGCAAGCCAGACTGAATTACTGACTGTCTGTCAGCTCTCGTCTGATCATTTTAGTCCTGTGTGGACACATGTTTCCATTTCTGATTGCTGGTGTTTGGTCTTCTAGTGCGTATATCCACCAGAGACACTCCCCTTGAAGAACATTATCCAGGTTCAAAGCTTTATGACTGGTTAGATGTGTAAAATGTTACAGACACTCCCTGATAGCCTAATCCAATGCCAACAGGGCTGAAGATACAGATGATATTCAGCCTTCAAGGCGGTTGCTAGCGCTGTAATAAGCAATGTCCGCCATTGCAGTTTTCAACAAACTATCACTTTAAAATCAAGTGGATTCCTGCAGTATGTACTGTTAAGATACAGCCTTGGATAGCCTCAGAGAAGCTGTTCAACCAGGGCCTTCAAACCACTCAAATAAATCATTTAACAGAATACCCGCTAGCCTTACTCATTTAATATGACTTGACTCTGCTACTGACTGGAAATTGGATATAACCAAATATGACTGGCAAATAGATAACAGTAAGAGAGATTCATTCATTTGAGAAGATGCAGGTATTGTACCAATCATATCCATTTATTATATCTTCAGGGAACATGTTTGAAACTCAGCCTAGAAGCCCTGAGGCAAAGTAAAAGTCTGAGCAGATAAAGCATGTAGGGAGCAGAGGTCAAGGGCTGAGGTTCAGAGTCCTGTGCTCTCCATATAGATAAAGCTCTCACTCTCACCATCACGAGGCTACAAACACACAAATTATTAACAAGACTGCAGCTATGACATGTCAGTATGTCCTCCACCATCACACACACTGTGCCAGCCTTAACCCAGCCTTAGGATGCAATGTTAATGTATATGCGTTATCATCCTGCTCCAAAGGCAGAGATCTGGACCTTCATGTTCATTAGAAGGTTCTGCCCAAATATCAACTAGCAGAAAAATTAAACCCTTAAAAGCTTTCAAGGGCTTACCTGATTAAATAAAATGTATTACAATCAGCAATTATTTCTTTACATGGTTCATTATTCATCAATTAATCCCATTTGTATTGCTTGTAGAGCTGTATTGGTAAGAGCTTGTCAATATTATACCGATCATTATACAGCAGTTATGATATAATATATTATGATACAGTAAGTCAAGTGATGTATTGTGATTTTATCATTTCAAATTTTAGTAACCTGTCAGTGTTTTGTCACAATTTGGAAGGGAAGAGTCTAATGGCTGAAGATAGATTTCTAATGGTTGGAAAATAACAACACCAATCTTTATACATAATCTTTTTATTGTAAATCCATACTGCTTTTTGAGGATCGTTATCACAAAACAATGTGGTGATACCCAAGTTTATTGATATTTCATACTAGGACTGGGCGATATATCAATATAAAAAAAAATATCGATATATTTTTATACGAGACATGATGAGACAATATCATTTATATCAATATAGTTTATGTTGCGTCGTAATTACACTTGTAGATTCTCTATTTTGCCTCTGCACAACTTCACCCTGCCCCTCCTCTCTCCCTTGCAAGAACCCCCCCTCCCCCACTGCTTCACACGTGAGGCAGGCAGTGATGGCATGGAGACAGAGAGATGTGAAAGAAGCGATCACAGAGCAGTTGTTTAGTAAAAAGAAAAACAATGGCTAAATTATTTTGAGATGTTTTGGATTCAGTGTCAGATGAGCAGCAGAGTAATGTATTCAAGTCTGGACAAAAGGTTCGAGCACCACTAATTTTTTCCACCATTTACAACGTCATAAAGAGCCGTATGAGAAGCATGTGAAACTGTGTACAGCAGCCCAGACCGTGAAGCTTTACCAGCCTCAAGTCCTGAAACAAACCACGTTACAAAACTCATACCTGTGATGTGCTTTATATGAGAAAAAGTGAGAAGTGAGGAGACATTACTAAAACAGTGGCATATAATATCGCTATTGACGTGGTAACCATCTCATCTGTGTAATAAGACTGCTAAAAACCCTCGACCGAAGACACCAGTAATGTATTACTTGTTCTGTTAAATTATGAACACGTTATGAGAAGTTCTGACAAAAATGTTTACTGAAGTTAGAGTCTCGCCGCACATCACACCAAAGTGTTCAGCAGGGCCTGCGAGAGCCGTACGTGAGTGTGACTTTATGGGACAAAAAAAATATTGCGATATATATATCGCATATCGATATTCAGCTAAAAATATCGAAATAAAATTTTTGGTCCATATCGCCCAGCCCTATTTCATACACAAGAAGGATGCATTGAAATAACACTTTTTGGCTGAAATGGAAGCCAAACAAAATTAAGCATTTGGCACAATGTTATATTATTACTAATATTTAACAAAAAACATGAAACAAAATGATGAAAATGTGTAAAACAAATGATGTAAGTCACATGGATGTTTTGTGTGTTTAATGTGAGTGTCATTGGCTACAAACACTGAAACACTTCACAGTTTCATCTGGTAATTATGAGATGGTCCCTAACACTGCAGCCGCCGAGCACAAACACAAAGCTAAGCGGCTGTATTCTGGCTTCATCATAACAAGTGTAGTTTATTAAAGGTTGTGCTTGTAGTTTGTTGTCTTCTTCCATTTCACCACCAAACTGTAAAACCACAATTCTTAATGTCAAAACAATGTCCAATATTAAACTAACTTTACCCAGTACGGTTACACTTTGGTTCCTGTTTATGGCCCATAACTAGAAAAAGGTAACAGTTACTTAACACTTACCTAAATTAATCTAGATATCTAAATGATCTAAATTACTCAGTTCTTTCACTTATTTTTCACAAAAAGTTTTTTCATCAAAGGTGTTTGCCGTTCTCTGCCAAATAATTTCAGTTGCCGAATATTCAATGCATCCCTAATACACACTAAAGTTTCTTGGCCCAATTGCTCAATAAATGATCAAAACAGTCAGTACAACTGACAGTTCAGTTCCTACAGCTTAGAATACTTGTGTAGATTCATGAGTGCTAAAGACAGACTCATGAAACAATTTGATTTTGAAAAGATTTTGAATCAAAGTCTGAAAAAACAAGATAAAAGCAAACTGCTATAGCTTTAAGCCATTAACTTTCTCTATAAACCCCCTTCTATAAAAATGACAGCTGCGGTCCCTCACAAAAGGGGGCCGAAACACATTGACGGAGGAAACCAAAACTGCCTGGCTGTAAAAAACCCAGCTTGTATGCTTTTAGTGGTGCAGAGCCAAGCAGCCCCCAACTATAGCCCTGTAAAATAATCCCCCCACCCAACTCTACCTTTGTTCCTGAATTACAGCCAGAAGAGGAATGCACCCCTTCAACTATCAATGTCAGTTTCTCATCAAAGACCATGAACTTCACTGAGGGGGTGGAGAAGCACGGCACCCCCTGCTGCTCCCAAATCATCCCTGTTTCACAACCTCAGTCAAAGGGACAATCTTCAAAATTTGGCTTCAATCATCTTGTCTTATTTATATAAGCATTCTTTACTGTGTCAAGTTTAGATAAAACCGATATATGTTCATCTTTCAGTATTTTTAGCTTTAAACCTCAGTCCAAAGAAGTGATTGGCCAATATGGGTTTGTCAATGGCTGACTTCGATACTTATATTTAGAGAGTAGGTCGATATAATGCAGATACCATGCTGAGTTTTGTAAAATATAAAAATAAATAAAATGCAATCAAACAGTTCTGTTGATCTGAGACAACAGGGTAGGTTTTTCAGTCATGCCTGTAAAATGGCAAAACTATCACTAGGGTAGGCGCTAACATTGTTCTACAGCAGCTACACTGAAAAGACTGCCTGTAGAGTGGTGACACTGACACTAGGGGGAGCTCTAACATTGTTCTACAGCAGCTACACTGATAAGACTGCATGGAGAGTGGTGATACTGACACTAGGGGGAGCTCTAACGTTGTTCTACAGCAGCTACACTGATAAGACTGTCTGTAGAGTGGTGACACTGACACTAGGGGGAGCTCTAACATTGTTCTACAGCAGCTACACTGATAAGACTGTCTGTAGAGTGGTCACACTGACACTAGGGGGAGCTCTAACGTTGTTCTACAGCAGCTACACTGATAAGACTGCCTGTAGAGTAGTGACACTGACACTAGGGGGAGCTCTAACATTGTTCTACAGCAGTTACACTGATAAGACTGTCAGCAGATGTCCCTGTAAATGCAAAATTTTGGTTTACCAGCACTGTGCATGCAGCCAATCAGCCAATGCAAATAATTTAAATAAACAAATAATCAACCTAATTAATTGACTGACCTTTCTTGGTACAAAGTTGGTCACACCTACTCTGAAAAATCTACGCTGGCTTTTAAAATCCTTAAACGCTCAGTGCTGATCATTTAATTGTTCATTGTGACCTCCTCCATTCTTCAAGGTATTTTTCTTAAGTAACCTGAGAGTGCTGTCATCCAGCAACTCCTCCTCACATTCAGAGCTTCATTACTTTCTTTTTCTCTAAGATCCACACAAAAGGGGAGGAGTCATATGAAAGCTGAAACTCTTCTGACTACTCAACTTCTTCATTTCTGAGCTGCAAATGAAAGATTCTGCTTCTAATAATCTGTGTCATATCTTCAGTTACAATAAGTGTTGATTTTATTGATGTTTGATTCCCAAACAAATAGAACTGAGATCAAATCTGAACCTACATCACACCCTCCAACATTGTTCAGGAGTAAATTGTAAGCATGTGTAAGATTTGTTTTTACAAAAATAATCTATTTTTTAAATATATTTAATGCAGGTTTTGTATAAAACCACTAAGATATGGTTTTGCACGTTCAGGCCGAGAATTTTAAGAAGCTTTTATGAAGTTTTTCTTTAGTGTTTATATGCATTTCAGTTACTTTTAAATCTACGTGATCTTGTTTTATTATATAGTATAAACTTTTAAACTTGACTTTTTCTATTTTCACTCCACGTTGAACCGTTCATGAGTATGAAATGTTGTTGATGTTACAAGTTGACAAAGAAAACATGATTTTTCATGTAAACCAGCTCTAAAAGCTACGTTCCTCAGACTTTTGATGGGCAGTGCAGGAGCACTTTTAAAAAGTCCAAGAAATTCAGGATTAATGAAGTCTTGCTGCATAATAACCGGCCTGTCAGCTATACTGCAAACATCTGGAGAAAGGGTATGGCTTAAACAGTAAAATCTCAGAATTACTTTACATTCCTCAGTTTGTGGCCCCACAAAATACCTCTGTAATGAAAGTATGAATCTTTTTTTTTTGTTAAACAAAAACAGCACCAGAATCTGCTATAAAATCTACAACTTCTAACAGTCTAACAATCAAAAAGCAAGAAACAAACAAAGACAACTACAACAAAAGCAGAACATGCCTAAACTTTAGTCACTGAAGCCGAATAAATCACAGATTGTCTGATCTGAGGACGCCACTGCAGGAGTCTGACGCAACAGCTGAAAACGTACACTCATTCTCACACACTGCACCTCGCTGTTCATCACACCCACTGAAAGAAATCACAATACACTCTACGCGTCTGAGGCCTCCAGTACACTGCTTTCATCTGCTTCAATACACACTATAGATTAACCTCTTAAGCTCCACTGAATAAGTGTAGGAGTCACCTTCTATATCTGAGCCCAAATCGTAGTGGTTTTATACAGAAACTACATGCAAAAATATAAAATGTTGATCTGTTTAGTAAAAGAACCCTTTAAATGATCAAAAAAAAGTTGTATGTTTTGTAATATAATAACACATACTTACTTTTTACTCATGAACACTAAAAAATATTCAAGTTTTTAGATTTTTAGTCCCAGAAATCATTTTTGCACAGCCCTAAAGTGACTTTATGTAGGTTCTGATTTGTGCCACAAGAGGGCGCCTTCAATGAGTGCTCAGTTCTATTTGTTTGGGACTCAAACTTCAGTAAAATCAACACTTATTATAACTGAAGATAAGACACTGGGTTTATTAGAAGCCAAAACAGATCCAAATAGTCAGAAATGAACAAGCTGAGTATATGACTCCTCCCCTTTTGTGTGGATCTTAGAAAAAAAGAAAGTAAAGAAGCTCTGAATGTGAGGAGGAGACGGTGGAACCGCTGGTACTCTTCACTACTGTTTTCACATCCTCTGTGACTCATATCTTTCTTCTCTTCAGTATCACTTGAAGTGCTCTTGATAGCACTTTTGCATAATATTCTACTACATAAAAAGACCAAATAAACACATGCAAATTACCATTCAACAGCAATTTAATAAACTCGTAAAAGTCCATTCAGACTCATTCACACAGTTCCTCCTGAATTAAACACCTCTGTGTCACTGGCGAAGTCTTAATGAGATAATGGACCACCAATCAAACCAGAAATCATGTTTGCACAATTTTCCTATTTAACCCAAATCAGGCAAGGCTTCACTGGAGTCCAGATTTTTCTTTCAGAACTGGAGTCGTGTGGCTAACAAGCATTCAAATTCAATAGCAGAAATTAAAATTCAATTTATGGCAGAAAGTGGCTCAGTTTATGTTGTGCTAACCTCCCGACCACTAGATGGCAGTGTTGTAATATCTTCAGCCATTGGACTCTTCCACTCCAATAGAAGGATGCACTGTTGACAGTTGTACTAAAATTTAATTTTAAATATTACAATATATCGCCTTATTCACAGTATCACAATATATCACAATATATTATATCATAACTTTGGTATCATGATAATTATATCCACAGACTCTTAACAATACACAGCACTAACTTTACTCTTCCCAGCTCTGAGCACACCTGTACCAGGTACGCTGTGTTCTTAATGGCTTGAGTCAGGTGTGTTACAGCTGAGATAGAGTTCAAATGTGGACTGTCTGTTGTTACATCAGGACTGGACTGGAAAAACAGCTAATCTATCTCCGACCTGACCACCTATTTGTGTTAAAAGAGGTTCTATTTAAAGCAATTGTGGCAGTATGCTAAATAAAACCGGTAAGTGCTTTTTATCTTTAACCAAAGTCAGGTTTTGCTGCATTAATCACATATAAACATGTAAATATATAGCACATTACACAATAAATTACATGTATATTAGTGGGTTTAAATCTGTATTTCTGACACAAACAGGGCAAACGTCTGCAGTGCTGATACTGTAAAGTTTTATTGCGTGCAGTGAACATCCTGATCAATCACAGATGCTCGAGCTGAGTTTCTGTGGTTGTTTTGATGAATAAAAGCATTGATGTGATCCAACAAATGAACAATAGCACAAGCTGATCTTCAATCATGTCTTCTCATGGGTTCACTAATGTGTTTTTAATATATTGTAAGATCATGAAATGTAGACATATCTTTGCAATATATTTCTTGGGAATTTCATGGGAAAACTCCACGTTTTCACCATTTTCTGACCTCTTCAACTCACTGTGGTATCCGTCTCTGGTACCTGTAGTTGTAGAACATAAGAGTATCAGACTGTGTTGTAATGAATTTATCAGACATTGCAGAAGTGACTCCTGTCCTGACTACAGACTTTTACATTTATTTTAAGATCAATCTGCTCCTTTCTCTTGTAAAAAGTCCATGTAGGACTGGATTATTAAAGGACCATACTGGTTCTTAAGGACCTTGACTGGGGGCATTTTACCATGCTGGACTAAACTGTACCTGATAAGGTGATCTGAAAGTTGACCAACATTTCAATAGACATGTAGAAAGGCCTGAACCGCATTGATACAGGGTCCATTAAAGCTAATCTGTAATCAGTAAAGTTACAATCTCAGTGTTGTGTATTGGTAAGAACCTGTCAGTCATGACACAGGAGTTATGATATATTGTGAAATATTGTGATACTATAAGTAAAGTGATATTTTAATTTATATTTAAATGTGGCTTTGTTCTATCAAAAAACATTTAGTATTAAAGACAATGATGAGTGTTTTGAATTAGCCAGAGTATTTATTTGATATTGAGTATCATGATAAAACACTTGGTATCGGAATCGACATTTCAATTCTGGTATGAGGATGATCCTAGTGGCAGAGTTGTACACACTACAAGCATCACATTTATACTAAATGAATATTTATGTATCCTAATGTCAGTTATCTGCTAATATCAGTACTAAAAATGTAAAATTCTGGCATTGTGACAACCTTAGTCAGCTGAACATCCTCACACTACTGCTTTCTATTGGAGTGGAAGAGTCTAATGGCTGAAGATATATTACAACACTGCCATCTAGTGGTCGGGGATTTAAACACAACACAGAAAGAGACACATCTTTAACTACACTGTGTTATTAATAATCAATATCACTAAAAATAGTATTGCAATACTACAGTGTACCAATATATTGATCCAGCCCTACATGAGATCTGAGGTTTTGTGATGATATGTAGTTATTTCCTCCACATGATGTAGCTCTACCGCTCCACCAGAGCAAGAAGAAGTCCATGTGTAAGTGGAGAAAGCTGCGCAGAGATGAGCGAGCCTGCTGCCGCTCGTCTTGGCTCAGGGACGGGGTGATGATGAGTGTCAAGGTGTAACATGACCCGTTCATCAAAGCGCTTCAGACACAATAACACTCCAGCCCTGAGCTTCTCTCCGGGTCTGAACGGTGTGGTGTAGACACGGCGCCCACATAAACCACACCGGAGCGAAAGGCCCCCGAATTAAACTGTATATGACCCCCAGATCATGAGCTCATCTGTGGGGGATCTGCATAAGTATTGAGTTACACTCATTACTGAGTTCTAGAGCTGGCATCCTTTGGTTTCAAAGTCTACCTTAAGTAGCCTGTAAGTGTGCCATAAAGCAGAGAGCGGTCAGGAGGCTCGTGTTTGGGTGCTTTGCTAAGAGCCTGACCGGTAAGCGGTAGATGGGAAATGGTACGTGCCAAGTAATAATGTCATTGCTTTTATTTATTTTCACTCTTTTAATATCTGCAGCCTTGACCTTATGAGACCTTACGTTGCCTTATCAGCTTCTACAGCCTCATATATCTGTAACCTATAGTTTTTCATGTAAAGTGATCAGCATAACTGTCCATACAAAAACAAGCAGTTTGGAATGGATTTACATTTTTCCTACAAAATCTGAGCTTAGCTGACATATACATTGTGTTCAAATTTTATGACGATCAGACCAATAGAAATGCTCCAAAATGGCTTTGAATTAAATTCTCTTTACATTAACTTACATTGAAAGTAAAGCAGGTTTTCTCTTTGCACATCTGCCTAAAATTGATAAGTGCAAAATCAAACTAAGTTACATTTTTTCTACATTATAATAATTTATGGTTTCAAAATAGTAAGTATATAAATCTGCTTATATAACCACGGCTTCTGATCTACATCCGGTCACAGTAAAGATGTGATTTCATAGCTTTAGAAACTATATAAAAAAATTAGAAACTACATTAAAAAAAACTTATTAAAGTATGTTTTCTGTGCCTCTTTGTCTACTGTCTACATAAATGCAATCAATGTATATATATATATATATATATATATATATATATCTTCACATCTGATATTGTCACAAACCTCCCCGTAATCAGACACGGTTGTTTCTTAGGTTCACTTATGGACACCAAACTTTAGGCTAAAGCGACCAAAAAAACCTCTCAACCTATAAAAGTTTATTTTTCCTGTCCTGAGTCCTTGTATTACAACCACACAGAATCAAAGCTGGCTGAGCGACTTTTACTTCTCCAGCAGCTGGAGGAGAGAAAGGTAAGTTTGAGGTCCAGAACATTTTAGAAACTATCAGAATATAAGCACTGCCTCAAATTCAGACTCTAACTGAGCTGAAAAGAGTCAGGAGGCACTTCACACCGGCCTGCACATTTTTGTGAACTACACAAAGGTCTCAAATGCAAACACTTCAGGTGGATTCAGGACTTCTCAGGTTAGCCAGGTAACTTAAGCCCAAACCATGTATACAGAGAACTCTGGCTGAAGGGTTTCTAAACATTAGTGAGATGTTCTGATAACATTACATGAGTCTCTTGTAAAGGAAAATAAAGGAGAAACGTTCTCAGGGCATTAAGAAGGTGAGTTTTGGGAGAACTCAAAGACCAGGTAGAAAAGAGAAGCAGCACATTCGTACTGGACATCCTGCTTTGTGGAACTCCAGAGGAGGAGGAGAAGAGTGTTTACAGCAGATTAAATATGGTGTGTTTATTACCGGATGAGGATGTTTTTATTGATAAATGACAGGCACGTGCCACCAGAGAGAGAGAGAGAGAGAGAGAGAGAGAGAGAGAGAGTCAGAGACAGAGATATATATCAAGACTTAGAGAGTTATAGAGAGATATATAGAGATAAAAAGAGAAAGCAAGCAACAGAGAAAAGCTGTGAGAGAGAGAGAGAAACAGAGAAAGAGATAAAGATATAGAGATCTATTGAGAAATAGAGTAAGTGCTATATATATATAAAGATATATGAAGATATAAAGAGACAGAGAGAGAGAGAGAGAGAGATCCACAGAAAGATCCAGAGAGAGAGAGAGAGAGAGAGAGAGGAGCACGCGCTGCAAGTTTGTTGTTTACTTCGAGCTCGCGACTTTTCGGACCGAAAACGCGCTTAAAAATATAAACACGGGTGAAGCAGCACACCTGTACAACACAAACACCTGAAAACACGCTACTAAACATCTAAACACCACGCGAGACCTCCTCCTGCTGCTCCTCCTCCTGCGGTCCGTTTCTTGGGGTGGAGGAGCCCCGGCAGCCCGTTTAAAAAAACAGTCCTGCAGCTCTCACTCACCCAGTGACAGGAAAGGTTTGGTCTCCATGGCCGGTGGGTTAGTTAGCTCATGCCAGCTGTCCCTGACCGCTCCTCCGCTCCGCTGAGCTCCTCCGGCTTCTCCTCCTCCTCCTCAGACACGGAGCTGACCCCCTGCGTGTCCACACACTCCTCTTCTGTCACTTTCTTACCACTTCTCTTCTGCTGGACCCGCTCGTACAGTCAGACCGGCGGACTCTATCTGCTGTTGCGCTCTGTCTGGCGTCTCTACTGCAGGAGGACCCGGTGTGAAGGAGGGGAGGAGGAGGAGGAGGAGGAGTGAGGGGGTCTCCGGAATTAACCCCTCCCTCTCTGCGTGTCTATCAACGTTACTGCCAGATAAGGATGCTCATCATTAACCATTGTGTGGTGTTCATGGTTTTAACATCATCCATGTAAAAGTACCAGACATGTTAACTCTGTACCTGTGCTAGATATGTATCTGTTTTTACATAAAACATAAGGAAAAGTCAGTATCATCAAATGATTAGAACATTGAAACAGTCTTAAGAAACGTAACGCCTTTATGTCAGTCTAAGAAACACCAGCTCAACTGAACACATATAGTATCCATATCGGTCTACATAACTCATCAGTCTGCACAACACATCAGTCAGAGCAACATATCAATCTACACGACACATCAGTCTAAACTTCACTCTTCTTAACATATCAGTCTACACCACACATTTGTGTGCACAACACATCAGTATACATAACACATCAGTGTAAACATCAATCTACACAACACATCAGTTTACACCACACATTAGTATAAACATGAGGCTACACATCAGTCTACTCAACATATCAGGGCATAATACATCAATCTACACAACACATCAGTCTGCACAACACACCAGTGTGAACAACACAGCAGTCTGCACAACACAGCAGTCTGAACAACACACCAGTCTGCACAACACATCATTCTAAACATCAGTCTACACAATAGTCTACACATCAGTGTGAACAAGGCGTTGGTCTGAATGACACATCAACCTAACTACAAAGCAGTCTACACAAAACATTAGTCTGAACACATCGGTCTGCACATCACATCAGTCTACATAACACATTTGTCTGCACAACACATCAGTCTAAACAACACATCAGTCTACACAACATACCGTGTAAACATCAGACTACAAAATACATCAGTCTGAAAAACAAATCAGACTACATGACATCATTTTAAAGATCAGTATACACATCAATCTACACAACACATCAGTCTACACAACAGTGTGCACAACACATCAGTCTGCACAACACAGTCTACACAACAAATTAGTGTACACATTAGTCTACAAATCACATCAGTCAACACCACACATCAGTCTGCACAACACATTAGTCTGCATGACATATCAGTCCAAACATCACTTTACACAACACATTAGTCTCCATGACACATCAGTCTAAACATCAGTCTACACAACACATCAGTCTGAACAACATATCAGTCCAAACATCAGTCTAGCCAACATATCATTCCTCACAACACATCTGTCTGCACAACATATCAGTCTAAACATCAGTCTAGTCAACTTATCAGTCCCCACAACATATCATTCTAAACATCAGTCTAGTCAACATATCAGTCTATACTACACATCAGTCTGAACAACATATCAGTCTAAACATCAGTCTAGTCAACTTATCAGTCCTCAACCTGACTATACAACAAGTCTGACTACACAACACATCTGACTACAAATCTG
>BRDA01002517.1:0-13679 GCA_036984385.1 Crenuchus spilurus
AGTCTGAACCCGACCGTAACCCACTAAATTCAGTCTGAACCCGACCGTAACCCACAAAATTCAGTCTGAACCCGACCGTAACCCACAAAATTCAGCCTGAACCCAACCGTAACCCACAAAATTCAGCCTGAACCCGACCGTAACCCACAAAATTCAGCCTGAACCCGACCGTAACCCACAAAATTCAGTCTGAACCGGACCGTAACCCACAAAATTCAGCCTGAACCCGACCGTAACCCACTAAATTCAGTCTGAACCCGACCGTAAAGGACAAACTTCCTTTTTTAGGTGTAATTTCTGTATAAAAGGCAGATGATGACTTGTACGCTATATTACTAGATTAGATGATATTTCTGTACTGTTTAAGCCCAATGAGAACAGCAGAGCTGAAGTGGAGGTCTGGATCAGAACAGAGACTAGCCTGGGCCTGAGGACACTGATGCTCCTGCTGATGTTGTAGTTTGTGAAAGCTTGGCTTGATGGCAGCTGTCCGCAGTAATAAATAGTGAAGTATAGTGTATGACTCAGTCCAATTTAGTGTAATGGAACCTAAAAAGACAGCCTCAATTAAATGACTCATCTCGTATTATGAGGGACACAGTATTTGATCAAATAAACAGAGGTCCTGCTTGTATCCATCCCCAGGGCTTTACCCAACAGAAGATAAACACTGTCCATTATTTATCCTCTACAGGTCAAAAGTTTGGAATCACTTGTCATATTTGTCATATTTACTGTGTATTTTGTATGTCTTATCCTGTCAGTTACATCAGATACAGATACATCAGACTTCCTGTGATGGAATAAGGTGAATAAAAGCTCAGACAGACACTTCAGACAGCAGCAGGGCTAGTAGAAGACTGATCTTATTCCTCATCTTCACAGAAACTAACTCTACATGAGCACTTCCTGCTCCAAGATGGCCGACGCAGCATTCAGCTACACAAGTTTCATTCACTTTTAAAGCTCACAGGGAGGCATAATGACCTAATTTAGTCACCTAAATAGCCTGGTTGTTTCACCAGTATGTCTTAAAGCCACTCAAAGCTGATCAAGATGTTAGTGAAGGTGTGACTGACTAGTAGATGTGGTTTAGTTTTTGTGAACTACAGTGGTAACCTTACTTACGAGTTTAATCCGTGCAGGAGCCGAGCTCGTTAGCTGGTTTGCTCGTTAGCTGGTTTGCTCGTTAGCTGGATGCATTTCCCCCATAAGAATACATGTAAAACTGATTAATCCGTGTCAGCCGGCCAATATACAGTATACTTTAATATGTAAATAATGTGTTTATATGGGTTTTTAAAACATAAACGAGACGACGACGGTGCTCATGTAGGCTGGCGGCTAAGGAGGACAGGAGGACGGGCGTACGTGTATGGCATGGTTACACTTATCATATGAAAAGTAAAAGTAAAATGTATCTAACTTTCTTGTTCACTACCTTTTGCTGTCTTTGTGTCACTTTCACTAGCACTTTCACTTTCACTGGACAGCGGTCAAAGGTAATGACTGACCTCTTCTTCTACGCTAGCATCTAGAGGATGCTACGACCGCCGCGCCCCTAGCGGTTGGCATACTTGAACTAATTTACGCTACTCGTTACTTTGAATTTTATTCGTTACCTGGAACAAAAATATTCCGAGATCTCGACTCGTTACCTGGAATACTCGTTAGTAGGGATGCTCGTAAGTAGGGTTACCACTATATAACAATACCAAAAACTTGTGTAGCTGAATGCTGCGTCGGCCATCTTAGACAGTAGAATGGACTGCAAATGATAATACCTCATAAAACAGAGCATTTTGTAATGAAGGTCCCACCTGACTGATATTTTGTACTGACTTTATGTTGGTCTACCTTTGCACTTTTTATCTGACGAACTCTTAACTTGTTTCGTTTGATTCTACTGTTTTATTTTTGTATTTCTAAACCAGTATGTCTGAACTGTCTGTCTGAGCTTGTATTCATCTTTATAGGTCACTGGAAGTCTGACTGTGTCCTAAACCACACCCACTAGTAAAGGAGGTGTATTGTATACTGTCAGTTTTCTAGAATGTTTGTGGTTTGCCTTTGGATTATCACTGTTTCTGTAACATTTACTGCCAGATCACTATGTTTTGAGAATCTGTCGCTGGGCAGTAAATCAGTTCTAGAAATGGTCAAAAGTTTGAAATACAAAATATTACAGTTTACAATGTATCGCTGAATAATATCACTGATCTCTAAACAACATTCTCTGGTTGTGACTATTAGAAAGCAGATGTTTTGAGCTGTTTAGGAGACTATTGAGCCGAGTAGTGGTGCATAACCAGTGCAGCTATGAATCCAGAGCTCTCAAGAATACCTTGATATTCCGGTGTACTCCCAGTCCCTGTGACAGCAGGATGAATTGATGCCAGCTGAATCCCGGAGCTTTTACGAGTACGTAGGTGTTTATTTGGGGCACAAATAAAAACTGATGGGATTGCTAATCAGACTGACCATTAAACGCCCACAGGCTGACCGGTGTCAGTGCTCCGCTCTGCGGAAGCGCAGGAGAGTGCACATCTACCCGAATGCATTAACATTTAGCAGCGTTATTAATAGACAGGCAATTAGAAGAGCCTTCACCGCTAAATCAACACCCAGCCAGTCTCGGTGCACCCCGAACGACCACTGCTTGGCTCTGTCACTCCTGACTATAACAATCAGGGACTCTCACAGTCGTATAAAAGCACACAACCTGTGGCCGAAATTCAGGATACAGTGATTCATTTTGGGGTGCTGCCAAAATCTAATGCATAAAATACAAAACAATCCCACAAAGCACTGCAGTTACAGTGTGTCATAGTGCCTGGAAACGAAATTCAGCCCAGGACATTCTGACAATCCTCATTCCTGAGGGGATTGTCCCCCTGGGATCCTCAATCTGGGGGGCTCTTGTGAAAATAAATGATAATTCTGGGGAAACCTCCTTCAGTTGTTGCTTTAAGTGGAGGTCCCACTGGTGATGATTATTTTTGGGTGGGTACCACTGATGATTGTCGTTTCAGGGAATGGGACACTGAGAGAGGGATCACCTGCAAATGACATTCCAAGGGAGGGGTCATTGGTGACTCTCACCCCAAGGCAGGGGCATCCTGTGATGAATATTCTGAGGGAGGGGCCACTGATGATCCTCATTCAATTGGATGGGCCAACAGTGATTGACATACTGAGGGAGGAGCCACATCTTCATTCAAAGAGTCACTGGTGATCTTCAGTCCAAGGGAGGGGTCACCAGTGATCATCTTACAGGGAGGCGATCACCATTTTGGTGAGATACCTCTTGCGTTTTTTATTTCAGTGGATAGGCTAATGGTGAACACCGTTTTGGGAAGGGAGGGCATGAGAGGGCATCACTGGCGAATGACATTCTAAGGGATGATCCCCATTCTGAGGAAGGAACTGCTGGTGATCGTCATTCTGGAGGGCAGAGTTCCTCTTTCGGGGTTGGATGTACCCCTGATGATTGTCTTTTTGGGGGGCTAGGCTACTGGCCTTCATCAGTTTGGGGAGGGACCAGCTATGATTGACATTCTGCAGGAGGACCACCAGTGATGGTCACTCTGGAACGGAGGTTCTCCTGGTGATCAACGTTCTTGACCCTTTGGACAAAGGCAGTCTATAGGATGCTAAGACTAGACTAGGTTTATCTTGGGCTTCAGATTGACTTGGATGGGACATAGGGGTGGTAAAAATGGTGTATTATACATTTTAGACCTACTGGAGTCTAGCTAAAGTGGACTGGCTAGTCCTAAAAAACAATGAGTTACTATAGTCCTACCCTTCTCCAAATTACTGACACATGAATGGCTTCACCTTCATAATATGTCTCAAGTTGAAGAAACGTTTGGTCACAGTAGAGATGGCCCAGACTTTTCGTAAATGACTATTCAAACTATCACATTCCTAATTTCAACACTCCTGAACCAGAGACAACATCAGAGGAGTCTTACCTGGACTAAACAGAACCAGAACTGCTCCTATTTTTTTGGATTCCATTTGGAAATGAAGGTCTGGAGAGGCACATAATCCAAGTTTTCCGAAGTTCATAGTGCAGTTTATGAGGTCTGTGATGGTTTGGGCTGCTGGTGTTGGTCCAGCAGTGTTTTAATGAAGCTGGGATATTTTGAACACTTTAAGCTTTATGTGGTTGCTAATTTCTTTGAAACGTGCCACTTTATTTGTAATTAATTTAACGACAGCTTATGCTACATGTTCTAAAGTCCTGCAGGTCTGATTATATGTGAATGAAGCAGAGCTTTAGCACAGTGTGAGATTATTTTCGCTAGGTTAGACTGGAGGACCCCAGATTCTTCTCTCTTGAACTTTTTTTTGAGTTCAGACATCACGGCAGTGGTGAATCACACCATCTCACACCAAAAGCTATGACTCATAACTCTGCACTTGGAGAAAGACAGATATTGTAACAGCGAGTGACTGTAGCCCAAGATCTCATTGGGTGCAATCCTTGGATGCTGCTGTGGATAGAAAAATAAACCTGTACATTATATGTCTTACTGAGTGGACATGATCAGGGTTTACTGTGACTATTTATCAGGTCTTTGTTTGAATGAAATGAACATTATTGACCTCTCACAACAAAATAAAATCCAGAAGGTGAACCAGTGGTCAGAGGAGCCTCAGGTAATACAGAAAAAACATGTTTATGTTTGTTTTTGTGTTTTAGAAATCAATATTTGGTGGAATCACTCTTGATTTATTCGTTTTCTCCATCAGTCTTTCACTGTTGGGTGATTTTAGGCCAAAAATTCAAGCAACTTCACCTTATTTGATGGTTTTTGACCATCAATAACCAATGGTAATTGAGGTTCAGGTCTGGAGACTGGTCTGGAGTGCTGGTTCATTCCAGAGCTGTATATTTACAATGTTTTAGTGCTGCTATAGTATGAATAATTTTTCTCAACTGACCAATCAGTGAAGCTCATTGTTAGCCAATTAGTGACTATGGGGAACTTACCAACCTCAAAGAATCTAAAATAGAGCTCTGTTAGCTTTTACTTCTCAACTGTCCATGCAGAGTTCCGAAGGTAAATAAAAATAATGCAAGGCCACAACTTAGTAATGCATGGGAATGAGATATAATGTGTACTGTATACCTTTATAAATAAGCTGTAGCCACAACTTACTAAGGAATTAATTATCTCATTCACCTGTCTTAGTACGTTTTCACCACACATTTTAATATCTCATTCCTACACCTTAGTAAGTCATGGCTGTGTCTTAACTATCTCATTCCCATGCCTTCATAAGTTCTGGCCGTGCCTTAACTATCTTGATCCCACATTTTGGTAAGCTGTGGTCTCACCTTAGCTATCCATTTCCCATGTGTTGAGTAAGTTGGAGCCACACCTTAGCTATCTCGTTCTCACATCTTAGTAAGTCATGTCCATGCCTTAACTATCTTATTCCCATGCCTTATAGGTTGTGGCCACACCTTAACTTTCTCATTCCTATACATTAGTAAGTCATGGCCACACTTTAACTGTCTTATTTCTATGCCTTGGTAAGTCATGTCCACACTTTAACTGTCTCATTCCTACATTTCAGTTTGTTGTGGCTATACACCTTAAATCTCTCATTTGGTTTTATCTGATGAAGATGCCACCCATCTTCTAGTGCCACCACATTGCTTTTGGGTGACTTTATGCCAAGAGTTTCATGTTATGTTTCATGTTTCATGTTATTAAACCTTCAGTTTAATGACTCTGGACTTCTTCACTCACGTCTGGATATTTGCAGCTGAGCTCTAGATGAGCACCGTTTTGCTTCACAACTGACCAATCAGTGGCCTGCTTTCGTGATAAAACGCTTCTGAATCAGCCAATCACAAGGCTGGTGAGAACTAGCCAATCTCAGCAGAGGAGGCGGGGACTACTCGCCTACGCTAACGTAAGGGGGCCGAGCACGTCTAGCCAATCAGGGCGCGGGGGTGCACGCAGGCTGGCCAATCCCCGCGCAGGGGGCGGGGGGGCGTGGCCGGCGGCGCGCTCGTGCGCTCGGAGGAGCGGAGCTGTCAGTTTGAAGGCGAGAAGCTTCAGGTTGAGTTCGGTTCTGCGGCGCTCGGCTGAGCCATGGAGTCCACTTTACTGCAGATGTTCATCAGGGAGTACGGGGAGTCCAACTGCAGCCTCGCGGACGTGTTTGAGGACACTTTCTACCACAACAGCTCACTGGCTCTGATCAGCCTGGACGGTGAGGCTCCTGCAGGCTCCGGTGATGCTCAGGGACTATAAGTGGGCTGAGGATGCTGAACATCTTCTGTTCTTCTTTTAAGGGCTCTACTGCAACGCCACCACGGACGAGATCGGGACCTGCTGGCCCAGAAGCGGCTCCGGACAGATGGTTGAGCGGCCGTGTCCGGAGTACATCAACGGGGTGAAGTACAACACCAGCAGTAAGTTTGGCTGTAACTCACTTGTGTGGAGAGTTTTCATGTCTTTAAATGTCTGCAAACGAGCTCAGTCATTACCTTAATGCTGCCTTTGTCGTATGGCTAAAGAACCGTCCACCACCATACTTGACAGATGTGCAGCTTTGAAGAAACTTGGCAACTTTTTAAAACTACTTTCTTGGACTCTTGCTAATGTTTACACCCGTGCACCCTTGTCAATAATAATAATAATAATAATAATAATAATAATAAATTATTATTATTATTATTATTATTATTGTTATTATTATTTTTAATAATAATATAATAATAATTTATTATTTTATTATTATTTATAATATTTGCTTCTCAAATCAGATCTATTGAAGACTGTACACACTGTTATCCAGACATCATAAACATATCTGCTTGGGTTGTTGTGGTAACAATGTAGGTGTCAGCCACCTTAGTGAGTGCCTTCAGGGTTGCCAGGTTTGCAATGTTTTGCTTCTCTTAAAATATGCCAAAACCACCAAAAATCTCTTATAGTAAGTAGAAAAAATTATGCCTTTGATAGACTCTCTAATAAGATTCAGTTGAGGGATCTGAAAATATAGATTAGAGCAGAGCAGTTGTGTTGGTTATTAGAAGTATTATGTTTTAATCACTAAAAGCTTACAATTATGTAGACATTGTAATATTTAATAATATTATTATTATTATTATTATTATTATTATTATTATTATTTATACATGCATACACAAGTACATTTGAAATGCTTCAGAAGTATAAAATAGAAAAGAAAATGAATGAAAAAGTAAGATTAAAATAAGATTTAAGAGTATAAAAAGAAATTAGACTCTAGATTAGATTAGATTAGGGTTTTAAGTTTGTGTGGGGCAGCTTTGTGTCAGACAGTGGATTGGAGAATTTTTCAAGATCTGGCAACCTGGGACTTCACCTTTTGTGGCACTCTTCTTGGACCTTCACTCTTGAAAGGCACTTAGAAATCTGATTTGAGCGTCCAGAGCATCCAGACTGAGAAAGATCAGTACAAATCTGATTATAATCAGATTTCAAACCACCTCCAAATGTGGCTTAGGTCAGATTTGCAAATTTGGATTAGGTGTGGTTTTTGACTGTAGGGACAACCAAAAATCAATCTGGATACAATCTAGACAGACGAGATTTGTGCTGTCTCAATGTAGTCTTAGATAGATTCAACTTTATTGTCATTAAAGGTAACAAAATAGCATTTAGTAGAAGTTTAAACAGTAGCATTGTCAAAAAGTAATAAGTCCAGTGGTTATTATCTATACAGATACTAGTAATAAATATACATTAATGAACAGTGTATATCCTAATATTGCTCTAGTTATTATTGCTAATTATTAAAGTTTGTAATGAATGCCCAATAGTTTCTTCCTGCAAAATAGATTTTGAGGTTTCAAATTCAGTGAAACTGCATTGTTTTAGGTCATGTTTGGCCAGCATACAGAATATTAAGACTACACAAGCATTAGCACTGCTGATTATTTAAAGAAATACTTAGTGGGAGTTAATGAAGGGCTTGTTCTTTCAGTAAAGCCCATTTCTCAGTGGTTCATTCACAAAATAATCTGCGTTATTCATTATGACCTGCTGTAGCACATAATAAATAATAATAATAAATTAAGTTGTACTTAAGCTCTGATGGGTGGAGGATAATGGAAGATGGTAGAGGAAGGAGGAGGATAATGGAGGATCGTGGAGAATGGTGTAGGATGGTTGAGTTTGATGTGGGATGTTGGAGGATGATTTGCAGTAGAATGCTGGAGGATGTGTAGGATGATTGATGATGGTGGAGGATTGTGTAGGATGATTGAGGATGAGGGAGGATAGTGTAGGATAGTGGAGGATGATGGAGAATGATTTAGCATGGTGGATGATTGTGTAGGATAGTGGAGGATGTGTAGGATGACTGATGATGGTGGAGGATTGTGTAGGATGATTGATGATGGTGGAGGATTGTGTAGAATAGTGGAGGATGATTGAGGATGGTAAAGGAGGGTGGAGAATGGTGTAGGATGGTTGAGTTTGATGTATGATGGTGGAGGCAAGTGGAAGATGATTTAGGATAGTGGAGGATTGTGGAGGATTGTGTAGGATGATTGAGGATGAGGGAGGATAGTGTAGGATACTGGAGGATGATGGAGAATGATTTAGCATGGTGGATGATTGTGTAGGATAGTGGAGGATGATTGAGGATGGTAGAGGAGGGTGGAGAATGGAGTAGGATGGTTGAGTTTGATGTAGGATGGTGGAGGTTAGTGGAAGATGATTTAGGATGGTGGAGGATTGTGTAGGATGATTGAGGATGAGGGAGGATACTGTAGGATACTGGAGGATGATGGAGAATGATTTAGCATGGTGGATGATTGTGTAGGATAGTGGAGGATGTGTAGGATGACTGATGATGGTGGAGGATTGTGTAGGATGATTGAGGATGATTTAGAATGATTTAGTATGATGAAGGATGATTGAGAATGATGCAGCATAGTAGGGGATGATTTACAGTAGAATGGTGTAGGATTGTATAGGATGATGATGGAGGATAGTGGAGGATGATTGATGATGGAGGATGATTGAGAATGATGGAGGATGGTGGAGGTGAATGGAGGATGCTGTTAAATGACTGTTTTGTTGATGTTTCCATTTTTAGTATCAATTGTATTTCATCTATAGACCTAAGTTGTAATTTTATTAAATAAAGTTGTTATTGGCTAACAAATAAATTAAGATTTAATACGAGCTGTACATTCACATCAATAAATGCTTTTTTACAGCTTAGTTTGTTATCTTAGACATTGAGTTACATTAATATGCTAGCTATCATTAGTTAACCATTAATTAAGCCATAAATGAACTATTTAATAATGATTAATGCACTTAATTACTGGTAATATAGTATTGTAGACTAATCTTATAGTATTAAAACACTTTTTTAAATGTTTTACACCAACTGAAGTGAAATAAAAATGTAAATATAACATGTAAAAGATAAAATGATATGAATAATATGAAAATAATGGAGGAGTTATATAAATAAACAGTAATAAAGACAAAGTACAATAGTTGAACTGTGCTAAAAGGTGCAGAAGTCAGTTTTTGAATATATTTATAGTTTGTACCGAAATTGTTCAAACAGAAATCATTTTTACACTTTTATAAGTTCCTCAGATACCTCAGTTGATCAGTCCAGACATGTCAGGGGTCTGAGATTTTGCTTCTTTAGTATAGAACTGGAGTTGTCATTGCTAACAATACACCATAACTCGGTAGTCACCTACAGTGGCCCAGTGGTTCCTATAAAATATGTAAAATGAGCTGAAGAAACAAGGCAACATGACGTAATAAGAAAAGTCTTTTAACTTTTAATGCAAGTTCATGTAAAGAGAATCAGGTCCAGTCACATCAGGTCCTACAGTGGCCGCTGAGTTCAGGTGAGGTAGAAAACACAATGATGTTTGTTCAGCCAACATTAGACTGAAAATGAGTGGAAATTTACTTTGGACAGAAGCTCTTTCCAAAAGTAACTTACAGTCTAATCATATTCATGTCAGCTGTGTAGACCACTGCAATCCACTACATTCAATTTCAGCCCACTACATCACATTACATAACACTACAATACATTTTATTACAACAGTTTAGCCCCATCTATTCAGCCTACAGCAGTGTAACTCCACCCATTCTGCTTATGCCAGTTTAGCCCCACCCATTAGACTTAACCTTTTATGGTTGGCGATCCCGCCTGTGGGAACAAAACCAAAATTCTGCATAAACACTTCAATAACTCTGTAAGATTTTATACTAGAAACAAAACAAAACATACCCCGGAAACCTTAAAGGTTTTTCAAGTATATATATATATATATATGCTTGAATCTAAATATATGTTTAGATATTTGTGAGAGGAGCTTAAATAAGCAGATACACATTTGTGAGATTGAGTCAGACAGCTGTGCTGTTTTTCCCACCACACAATGCGATCTGTCATTCATATGATAATGACATGGTAATTCCAGACATGCCATTGGTGGATTACCAACCTTGGAACGTGTGGAATTTTAACCAATCATAGACTTCTCACCTGAATTTTTCACACCTATCTCATGAATATTCAGTGTAGGGTTAGTGGCTGAGTGAAAACAGAGTGTCGCCTCACATTAGTTAAGCTTTAGAAATAAAACCACACACAATGTCTAAAAACTGTAATGAGCAGTGTGTAGCCAACACCTCTGTTTCAGCTAGAAAGGTTTAGAGTGTTTTTACACAATATATCAGCACATCTAAAAACAGGTTTTTAGCAGATTTAATCAGAATATAGATTTATGACACTCTTACTGTTTTGACACTGTTGTTGCTGAGTTTGTGTAACACTTTGGTATAAAAATTACATGGGTGTAATTTGTGGAAAAAAAGTCAAGGCCTGTCAGACTACATGAGAATGTCTGAAAAACCCTCAGACTCCAGAGGGCTAAAACATTTAGCCCCATCCATTTAGGGCGCAGCAGTTTATCCCCACCCATTCAGTACTGTAAATATCAGTATAGCTCCACCCATTCAGCTTAGAGGACTTTAGCACCTGATACATCTCATGAGGCTTGTGATAACGAGGTGAGGATTAGATCAGTTGTGTGTATATAATCAGACTGAACGGGTCATGTTGGTCACTCGCTGATGGTATCACAGGGTGATAATGGTGATGAACAGTGATCGTTCTGCTCTGCACTGATTATCATTAGCAGTCCAGCTGTGTGAACACCTGCAATTTATTCTACAATTCAGCTGCTCAGTGCACAAATGAGTACATCATTCCCATGACTGTAACTATAATAAACAATAACTATACTTATTACTGCAGTCAGATCTAAACCTGTACCAACTCTCCCAGATGCCAACTTTACATTACAGGGCAAAAACCTTCTTAACGGTAAAAAGATGAAGCTGTTTTGGAGCATTTGGAGCGTTTCAACATTAGTGAGAGATCCTGATGTTAAGCTTTTCACATGTAAGCCGTTCTGAGCACATATGGGGTGATTTCTAGGCCTCAGATTGCTTTAATGACTTGTTAAAGCTAATTAAAACCCCCCATTCCCATAGGACTCCATTCAATTGCAAGTTCCATATAACACACATTGAAGGTACTAATGTAGACACTAATGTTCCTCATAATCACTTCCTGCACAAATCTAATGAAAAGGCATCTACTGATGATAAAAACAGTTGTTTTAACTGCCCTTTCACACAAATGTATTCATCCGCTGTGTCATGCCTCGTGAGATGCTGGTGGAATCTCCAAGTTGGAGTTACTTGGGCATCACTGTGGAGGCTTGGCTTGTGGAGGCTTGGCTGCAACTCTGAAGGTTCAAGTGCTCAGTCAACTCCTACTCTGTCTGGGTTATTCAGAAAGACCTTGGGAAGCTCACAGTTTTCTGCCAATTATGTCAGTCCGATGCACTTCAATGAGCGCCATGAGCTACCACCTCCGACCATTGAGACGTCAAGTGTCACCGTTTGACATCTGTGCATTCATGCCTTGTCTACTGTGGTATGAAATGTACTTTATTTTCCCTTTTTTACTTATATGCACTTTAATATGACTCGGTGTTGACTTCTGACAACCTGGAGTTGAGCATCACTCCTGCAAGCTAAGCTGCTATGCTACTGGTTTCCATTGTTGCAGTCTCCTCTTTTTAAACCAGTCAGAAAGTCTTTGTTTTCCATCCATCTTCTTAATCTCTTAATCCTGGTCAGGGTCATGGTGAGTCACCTTACCCCTTAGTTGGGTGCTGGGATGGGCTTTAATTTAACCAGTGCTGATCTATCACTGGACACAGGACAATTTAGAGCAATTGCTTCAATTGACCTCCATGTTTTTGAACTGTGGGAGGAAACCTGGCGACTCCAGAAGAAACCTCTGCACACATGGGGAGAACACAGTCCACCCAGAAGGGGTCTCGAACCCAAGAGCTCAGTGGTGAGCGGATACCATGCTAACCACCAAGTCACTGTTCTGCCTCTTCTTTTTCTTTTTACCATTTTATACAGTACCAATCAAAAGTTTGGACATTCGGTTTGTCATTATTTAAAAATGTTCTGCACTGTAGATTAATACTAAAGTCATGTAAACTATGAGTAAACACATCTGTAATTATTTAGTAAACAAACAAGTAAACAAACCAGAACATGTTTATATTTGACATTCTTCACAGTAGCACCTCTTGCTCAGCTTTCTTGGCATTTTCTCAGTCAGCTTTATGAGGTAGTCACCTGGAATGGCTTTCAGTTAACAGCTGTGTCTTGTCTAGAGTTCATGACTTGCATTTCTTGCCTCTTAATGTGTTTGAGACATCAGTTGTGTGTCTACTTTGAAGTCAAATCTAAAACATGTTTTGGTTTGTTTAACACTTTTAAGTTTACTACATGATTCCTTATGTGTTCACTCACAGTCTGGATGACCTCAGTGTTAATTTACAATGTAGGTACAGCATCTTTAAAGATGATATGTGTAAGAAGTTAATGTTTTAACTTTTGATGATGGTCGTAAATTCATCTGAATTGCATTTGTTGTGCAAAACAGAATAATATAAAATGATAAAACTGCACTTATTAGCTCTCTGATGTGACTAGAAAATGACAAATAAACTTTTAAAACTGCTCAAATGTGAAAAAGGTGACCTTCCCCTTTAATGAGCACCCCCCTGATTGGAGTCCTTCTAGAGCTGTGTTGATTGAGGTGCAATTAGCTCCAGCACTATAATTTACTAGCTCAACTAGCTCTCAGCGATGCGTTCACTGGAGCTCATATTTGGATAACAGGTTAGCTTCTGTTTTACAGATAAAAGTGTCGTTACTACTACAGGAGCTGTACTGCAAGCCCATATTTACTACTATTATTATTATTATTCTGTCATGAAGACTCAAAAGTTTGCTGTAGATTTTAATCACATTTTAATTCATACAATTATAAGTTAGTTAACAATAAAGATCAAAAGTGTTTTGGGCCTCAAGGCATCAGGCCGTTGCAAGTCCTGTCAATTAGAAGGTAAGCAGGAGGCGAAGCTAAGCCCCGGATAACAGAACCAGGACTGTTGTAACGAGAATACAGGTTAGTTCTTCATATATGCAAGTGGAGGGCTGTGATTGGTCAGATTCATGAATGATGTTGCACATATTATTGATGAATATGTGTAAACATTAGCAAGAGCCTAAGCAAGT